>JAQQTN010000053.1:15093-33660 GCA_029379255.1 Theileria luwenshuni
TTTTACTTATTTTTATTTAATTTTTTACAATTAATTGTATTACCTTAATATGATTAACAATATTTATTAGTTGAGGCTGTGGAGGAACAAGGATGATATGGAAAACTTCAGAAAGTTAGAAGAGTACAAAGAGTTAAAGAATAAGTTGAGTGAAAGCGCTAAGGAAATTGAATTTTTTAAAAATTCTGTAATAATAGACGATTCTCTGAGAAGGGAGATACCGTACGACCGGTTCATTTGAACTTTCATTTCTAATATTGTACTATATCGGACTTTATATGTTATTTATTGTTAAATTTGGTTAAAATTTAGTAGTCTTTGCATGTCGTATGTAGCTAAAGGGAAGTGGATGAGGGAAATAGTTTGAAAAGATACACATATCGATAGATGAATGGGATAGGGAAAAGAAAAGGCAGAAGTAGGAGTAAATAGAATCAAATAAAAAGGCGATTAGGATACAATTAAAATTTTAGAATTAATAAAGTAAATAAGTAATATAAGGGGCCAAGTGAACCTTGGGCAAGAAAGCAAGAGGACGGTAATAGATATAATAATAAATTATCCTTTTTAATTTTTTACCAATAATATAATAATAATAGTAACTAATAACCAAATTGGGTAGTAATAAAAGATAAAAATGGGAAAGGTAGGCGTTTCAGCAACTTATCAACAAATTAAGCACAAATTACCCCCGGAATCCGTATTAACAAACTTTTTAGGATTATTATTCTATTTTGGGAGTAAAAAGGGGATGCAACGAATCCGAATTGAAGAAAGCCTATAGGAAGCTGGCAATGCAGTGGCATCCAGATAAACACGTAGATGCCAGCTCGAAACAAAAGGTAATTATACTAATTATACCCTAATATTTAAACTAATTATGCTATTTAATGATAATTTTACAAATATTTATTAATTTTATCACCAAATAAACCAATTTAACCACAAATAAATGACAAATAGGCTGAAGAAATGTTCAAAAATGTGTCGGAGGCATACGACGTTCTATCGGACCCCGAAAAAAGGAAGATATACGACCAATTCGGGGAGGAAGGATTGAAGGGAAACGTAAGCACAAACAACGCCTCAAACTTTATATGTAAGTTGATTATTTAATATCGATAAATGACAATGTTACAAACTTTCAGATACCGGAGTCGATCCGAGCGAATTGTTCCGCAAAATATTCGGAAATGACCGCAATTTCATGTTTTCCAATTTCGACGATATGAACTCCAACTTCACATTCACAAACTTTGGAGACTCATCCAGCAATAACAACATTCACAAAAAAAGTCAAAATTATCAACTGGAGTTACCACTCACACTGGAGGAATTATATACTGGTTATTACTATTATTTATCATAAATTTAGACAATAATTATTTGTTTATTTATTAAATAAATATAATAATTACAATATTAATAATAATAACAATATTAACAAATTTAATAACAATAAAATAGGTACATTTAAAAAAATGAAAGTCACCAGAAAACGCTTCACTGGAAACAAACAGTATAAAGAGGAACATACACTCAAAATAGATATTAAACCTGTATTTTTCATTAACTATTCTATTAATTATTAATTAATTGATTTAATAATTAACTTTGATTTATAATAATTAAATATTAAATAATAATATATTAATAAATAATAAATATTTTAGGGGTGGAAAGATGGAACAAAGTTAACGTTTAGTGGAGAAGGAGACCAACAGTCCCCAATGGTACCCCCGGGAGACCTAATATTGTAAGATTATTTAATTATAGAATTGTTAATTAAAATTTAGTATAATAAAGACCAAAAAGCATACCCGATTTGTGAGAGATGGTAACAATCTCATATACAAGTTGACAATACCCCTTGTTAAAGTTAGTTTCATCAATTAACTACTCATTATATTTATTATTTCATTAATTTAAATATATTATTAATTAATTTAATAATTAACTTAACTAATTTATTAACTAATTAACTAATTAACAAATTAATTAATTAATCTATGGACCAATTAATTGAATAAAATAGGCACTTACTGGATTTAACACTGTTTTAACGACTTTGGATAACAGAAAGCTGAACGTGAAGGTGACTGAGGTGGTTTCGCACAAGTCGCGTAAGGTGATAGCCAGGGAGGGGATGCCCCTGTCCCGAAACCCGTCTGAAAGGGGTGACTTAATACTTGAGTTTGACGTTGTATTTCCAGAGTCACTGACTCCTGAACAGAAAAACTCGCTGCTAACACTTTTATAATTTTTATTTAATATTATATTATTCCTCATTATTATTTTTGTATTAATTTGTTAATATTATGTATTAAGTTAATGTTTTTTACAATATCAATTATGTTATTAACTCATAAATTACTTAATATTAATTATGTAAGTAATTATCAACTCATAAATTACAGTATTAATTTATAATTAACACATAAGGTCGGATAAGGTATTTTATAAAATTAAATTAAAATTAAAAATTGCATATTTTGTTGTACTCCTTGGTGGCATCGGTCATGTTATCCTCATTGAGTTGCGGGTATTTCAGATTATTGCTGGAATCAAAGGATCCAAATTTTTTAAAATTAAAGCTGAACCAGTAATTACTTTTCAAAGGCCTTAAAACTAAGTCCAGAGAAAGGGTTAAAACAAGTCCCCAAAAAACAAAAAGTCTCAGACATTCTACTCTCTTAGAAAATTCGTTATAACTGAGTGACTTTGTATAAAATAACTTTTTACTCTCATTCCAGGCGGATTCGACCTGAATAATAAAAGTTAATGAGATAATTAAGTAGGGTATAAAAATAAAAAAGATTCAAAAAAAGTGAAAAAATAAGAGAATGGATTGAACAGATAATATAAGAGACTTACACTTTCGATGTTTCTGCCCTGAGGAGCCTGGCCCAGTCTGCGAACTTGATCGTGTCTGAAATTGGCCCTTTTAGAGAAATTTAAAGAGTTTCTATAAAAATAGTTTAGTAATTTCATTTTAATTTTTAAATCCGATAGCTCCTCATCAATATAAATCAATTTAAAGTAAAATAAAGGCGATCAACCAACCCCCACCGGACAACGGGAATCATGGAATAACTCAGGCTAAATACTTACACATTTTCATAATAATAAATTAAATGTTAATTTAAAAGTAGAATAATCAATTAGAATCCTTTTTATTGATTACGTAAGGATAATAGGTTGATAAGGACGACGATTCCATCTCATTTTAGTGTCTTCTTAATTTTACTTATCGAATTTGAAACTAAACTAAATATTTTTTAAACACTTAATTAATTATTTATCTATTGTTTCCATATTTACTTAACCAAAACAAACTTTGACCAGAATCCGGGGAATAAAACAGGTCTTTGAAAACTGAAGTTATCCTGGGAATTTTTAGGTAAAAATTTTTCTAATTGGAGTCTTTTATAAAACCTAAAGAATAATGTGAGAATATAATAAATATTAACAATATGGAATAATAGAAATGAACTAAAGAATAGTTAGTATAATAATAATCCATAAATAATGAAAACCATTCCCTTCTTCTATTCCAATTACCACACAATTGATCGAAAAAAATTATATTTGTCTTTTTCTTAACTTTTGATTTACTTGTTTTATTTTTGGGAACTGCCATTTAAACATTTGTTGTAAACGAGAATTAATTGATACAATCCATGAAGATTCCTTCACTATTTCAATTGATTATTTAATAAAATTTACATATATTCATTATAAAATGTTTATTTATAAGTAATGTTTGGGGTTATTGAACTAATAATGTGGCATCACATACACATTCCATAGTTTTTCTTTAAAATTTAATAATATGTACTTTATTTAATATTTTATCAAATATTTTCATAAATCACATTGAAGTTTGACCAAATGAGTTAATACAGGCCATAAAGGATCACTTATGATCCTTCTAAATGGGCTATACTCGGTTATTTCGGGGGGTTTTCACTTTTTTATCTAAAATTTCAAGTTAAATTTAACACATACAGCTATTTATCCTAAAAATGTCTTTATTTAAGGGCTTTATCCACTTCTTCATTTGCTATCGGTTAATCTATAGCAGATTTCAATTAAATAAATTGAACGCCCTAGGTCTAGTGCCGAATACTTTGTTTAATAAACCGAATGCCCTAGAGTTAGTTTTTCACTATATTTAGTTTGATTATGGAGCAACACTTATCAGAAATTTATACATTACCAGATCAATAAGGAGAACTTTGAGAAATTCACTTCAACTAACTCCCACAAATAACGAGGCTACCACTAGGAGCGTGCAGTGTATTGAATAGAGAGTTATAAAAATTTCCAGATGAAGTAATTGAAAGGACGAAACCAGATAAAATTTATAAAGTAGAACAGGATGAAATAAGGGAAATAGGTTGCCCCAATGGAAACTTTATAAATATAATAAATTCGTATATAAACTGTGACCATAAGGAAGTAGATGTATTTGAGGATTTATGGCAGATTTGCAGAAATAAAACAAACTGTCATCTGGATGTAAATGAAAATATGAAAAGGATATATGAAAGTTACAATTGTCAAAACGTTAGAAAGTTTAAATACGTACAATATACCTGCAGTAAACGTAAGTTCTGGATGAATAATATTTTATAATTTAGTGTTAAACTACGATTGTGGACTGTTTTATCCATACAACAAAAAAAATGAAAAGTTCTGTCTATCAATTTGTTTGAACTACATCAAGGACTGTCTGTCCAAGGTTAACATAATCCCGAGAGAATATCTGATAAAATGTTTAAAAAAAATGTTTTTTAGAAATTCTATAAACCAATGTGGATTCCTGCCTGGTTACACTTAAATATCAATGCTAATTAACTTCTCACAATTGTTTAGAGAGCATATTTGCAGAAGACGTATCCTTCTCATTTGACAACTATATAAAACCAAGTTATTTCTTTAACTTAGATAGTTATAATTACCAAGATAATTACAATAATTAAAATAAATGTTGATTATTTGTAGAATATTACATGGATACCATTACAGTCAGTAATAAGAAGTGGTTGAACTATAAATTTAAGTATAAAATTGAAAATCCGATAGTGTTTACATCTGTACCATATGAAGGGGAAAACAGTGGGAGTGATACTAATTCAAGCGGTATTCAGAACGTGGGAAGTGAAAACAGTGAAATAAAAATATTGATAAATAATGTGACTAATGTGGGATTTAACGCAAAGTTACTACTGGTAAACTGTGATAACAAATGTCATGAAAATAAAAATATAATGGAAAAGGAAATACTGTTTATTGCACTGACAAGTGGGAATCACTCAAGTAACCTGAACAGTCAAATAGTTACAGGGTCTCTGGAGTCTGAATCTGAGTCAGACAACATGATTAAACTGCCGTTAGATCCAGGTCATGAGTGGCTGATATTAATTCAAATACAAAATATAACATATATTGAAAATAAAGTTAAAGGTTCAAATAATCCGATACCGGTGATATACACATCGTTACTGTCATACAATAACAGGCATCACATTTACTACCATTACAACAGTCAGTTTAATGTAAAAAGTGTGATAATTGGGTACCTGGCAATATCGATCAGTAATAACGGTTTATCCAATAACGTAAATAATATGGATTCTAATGGTAACATTTACAACATTAACAAGATATCTCTGTATAACATTGAAATGGCATATTTTGAGAAAATATTAAATTTGTCAAACAAGCATGAATTTAACATTAAGTTGACATTAAACTTCAACAGTAGGAATTTCTATATTACAACAAGCTATAACTCGCTGATAATCAACAATAATAACAGGGAGGAGAGCATATGGAGTTTATCAATCAATAATATTGAGGCTAACCAGATAAATAACAATGTGACAAATTATTTGGTAAAGTTGAACTCATTTAAACTGTCCAAAAACAGTACTCTGATGGAGGGGCCTAAGCTGAGTGTTTTGTACATTGAGAACGCCATTCATGTGGCGATTAAGAGTATATGTGCATATACCCACTATAGTGATCATGACAAGGAAGGTAGTGAGTTGATAAAGAGTAAAAATGAACTGTCAGATAGTGTCTTTAATACCAACTGTTTCAACAAGTGCACAAAGGGAAGTAACATAAAGGAATGCATAGGGTTCCTGAAGGACAATAAAATTGAAGATTTCATAAACTGTTATAAAAAGTCAGGAAATTGTGAAATATTAAAAAATAAAAATGTGATTGAAATAATAAAATATAGTAAGGATTTACTGTTGAACCACTATAATAAGGTAAATAATGAGAATTCAAGTAAAGTGTCTGAGAGCAGTTCAAAACCTGAGGACAAAGACCCGGGTGGATCTAGTGAAACCAGTGATAAAAACGTACCAAAGAATAAGGATTCAATATCTAGTACCATAATATACTCAGATTGGGAAAAATGGTCTAAATGTAACAACATATGCGATGATAATATAAGTAAACTTTATAAAATTAGGAAAAGGTTGTTGTATTATAAGAATACTCAAGAGGGTAACATTGGTAATGAAGGTCAGGTTAACATAAGTTTAGTGGAGACGAAACCATGCGAGAGTCCAATTAAGTGTAAAAATATATGTTATTATAGAGTTTTAAATGTTAAAAATAAGGAATTCAAATATTATTTCATACACAACAGGGACTGCATATATAAACAGGAGATGATAACGGGAAGAAATATGAGGTCAGTAAGTACTTCAAATTTGAGTGAAGCAAATATAAAATATAATAAAAATTGCGACAAGGAGTTTAACTGGTCTAAGTGTGATTCACCGTGTTACGATAAATTGAGTGACATTAAGCCAAAGAAATACCTGTTGGTGAACATACTGTGTCAAATCAATTATCAAGATTGTACAAACTTAAAAGAGTGTGAATTCGATAAAGACAAAACCAATCGTAACAACAGTAATATTAACAATAACAACAATGATAACAACAATAATAAATGTACACTGTACAATAGCATTTATGCTGACAAGTGGTCAGAAAATGGAAGTTGTATGTGTCCAAAAGGAACTGTGATATGCACAAGTAGTGAAATATACTATAATAACGCATATTATAATGGGAAGTTTAATAATATAAACAGTAACAATAATATGTTTAGTAATACAAATAATAATGTAAATAACTCAAGTAACAACAATATACAAAACAATATATCCTTGCATAACTATGAGAAGATTATAATACCCTCAAATCACTTGAAGGTGATAACCTATGATAGGTTTAACAGTGATAAGGAATTGAATAATTTTTGTGCAAACGGGAATATTAATTATAATAAATTGAAGGATAATTTACTGTTAATTAGCTGTAATAACATATATATGTCATATGAGAATAGAAATAGGGGGAATCAAGATGATGAAGAAGCTTCAAGAACATCGGGAGAAACAGAAAATAGCTGTTTTCACGACTGTAAGAACATACAGAATATGTGTAATCAGAAACACAATTTTATAAACTTGAAAGTGTTGACATCATGTATTATTAGTGAAATAAGAATGAAATCTGATATTTTAGAGGATGATGCTGTGAAAAGGAATGTGGAATCACTGTACAATAAGGACATTAAGGTTAGAAATGACGAGTACCTGCTGTCAATTATACAGACTAACCTGGTTAACACAATATGTATGATTAACGAAAATAATTCGTGTAAAAGTATAGTAACCAATGAATTAAATAATTGTAAACAGATACAGTATCACAACAGTGTGAATACGAAGATTAGAGAGTGCATAAAAGACCATTTTATAAAAATCAATAATTACAACTACATGAGTAACACTAACCCATATAAGTGTGCGTTTAGGAAGAAGAAAGTGATAGGGAATGGGTTGGTGTATTGCAAGAAGCTGATTTGTGAATATTCACATTATTCTAAATACTTTTATAAATACTCAAATAATTTTTCAAGTTTAAGCAGATACAGCTTAAACATTGAAAAATTAAATGAGATTAAGATAAAAGAGTTGAGAAATATAAAAAATGAAATAAAAAAAAAGTTGAATAATAGATATGAAATAGACGATGATGTGATTAAAAACATAGTTGGTAATATAGAAGTAAAATTTAATATTAAAATAAGATACAGAAATGTGATAAACAATGAAGCAGAATGTAGAAATTTGAATAATCAAATAAACATATCGATAAATAATGAGAATATATATGACAATAATGCCGTTAGTGATGGTAATGATAATGGTAATATTTACAATAAGGAATCATCCATTATTATGGACAGTAATAATGATCAGGATAGTAGTAAAATGGTTGATACTTACTTTATGAGCGAAGTTACAAACAAATACTGTCACATATATTTGGGACAGAAACAGGGGCAGAACACTAAGTTGATCATACAAGTGAGGAACTTTGATATTTTTAGTTATATAATTATAATTTTTATAGTAATAATAACAATAACAACAATAATAATGATATTAATGAAATATTTCAGACCAATAAGTGTAACTGTCCAATTAACACCGAAATATGTAGCATTAAGGAGTCAATCAATAACAGGAATTTCATAAGAATATTGAACAGGATTTGTGTCAATAAGATGAGATTCATTTTGTTTGTAAATTCCAATGATTATTATAGATTCTCATGTCTGTCACAAAGCTTCATAAAGGAGGACTTTGACTCAATTAAAGTGATTTGCAATGAGGAAAATGAGTTGATATTCATCAGTTGTCACGGAGAACTGACGCTGTACCACATATACCTCAAGTCGATAGTTTTTTTAATTTCAGGAATACTGCTAAGTATTGCACTATCGGTGTACTATTATTAAACTGTAATATAATAACATTATTAATTACTATATTAACAATAATAACAATAGTAATAACATTCATAATGTTAACAATAATAGTAATAATACTAATAATAAATATTAGTAAAGAACAAGAGGAAATTAAATCTGTAATATTAAAATGTAGTCAAATTTGCAGATTGGACATCTTGTGCTTCTTCTTAACCACCCGTCTATGCAGTTCTTGTGGTAGAAATGGGTGCAGGGGAGTCTCTTGATTTCGTCGCCCTTGACGTATTCCTCTAGACAGACCGAGCAACTGTTGTTACTTTCATCAGTTCCATTGGAGTTCTCCTCATAAATATTAACTGGAAACGACTCTATAACCTCGGGAGGTAGGAGTATCTTGTCAGGGTCAACTAGGTTAATGGTCTGAGTGGGTCTTGAAACGAGTTGACTGATACTGCTTGTGTTCACAGCTGGGTCGTTTATGCTAAAATTCCTGGTGTTAATGCTACTGTTTCTCCTTGAATTATTGTAGTAATTTTCAATAACGGTTAAGCTCTGTCTAGCATTATTGCTGATATTGTTTCTTCCGATGATATTCATTCCGTTGTTAGGGCTCTGCCCGGGTGATGGCCCATTACTCGAGTTAGGGTGATATATAAACCTTGGAGAGTTCTAAAATTGAGTTAATTAAATTTAACTAATACCCTTATTCTAGACTGTAAAGAGTTGTGATATCTAGCTAACTCTTGGTGTATTCTAAATATCTCAGACTGGCGATTACTTAAAGTAACCTATAAATAGATGTTATTTAATTAAATAGTTTTTACATTGGAGACTGTAGGAACCGATAGCTGCCTGGATGGAATTTGGTAGCGATTTCCAGACACAGTGTGACTAGGTGGAGTTCTATCTCCCTGAGGGTTCCTATTGCTCCTGTTGATTACAAAGGGGACGCTGATATCTGAAAGAAATTAGTTAATTAATTGTTTACACATTTTACTTAAATACTTAAATATCTATCGAAAATTGTTTAACTAATCACTAACTCCTTCTTAAATTTCCATTGGTATGGTAATTTGGTGTCCTGTCTGAATACATCATAGTATGTGTAGGAGCTTCACTCCATATGGTATTCATGTTGGAATTGGGATTCATGTGTAAGGGTTCATTGTACCCTATTCCTCTTTCTAACAATTAATTTTTATAATTATTTGAATTATTTTTATTAATATAATTAATTTTAATACTTACCTGAGTTTGGATGAGAATTAAAGGGAATCGGTCCATTTCCGTGTCTTAAGGTGGATTCTACTGGTGTATAGGAGCCCATGATAATGTAAACTAGGTTCAAAATTTAAATTTTAACCACTTCCTAGGGTCAATTCTAACTTCATAGGCATTATCAAGTTAAAATTTACATACACATCTGACATTTTATGTTTTAGAAAAGAGAGATTCATTATGTCCATGAAAATACAGAGATCTATCAATAAAATCAGAGATTCCTGGAAATCAATCTATTTTATCCAATTTAAAATGCTCTGTGATCCAAATTAGATCCTTGAACCTTTACTTTCACCAAAGTAAAGGCGAATAGCTGGAGAGTGTAGAGGCCTCGGGGAGGAGTGATTCCCAAAAGTAGAACTTAAAAAAAGACAAAAATCAAGAGAAAAAATTAAGAAAATTAAAAAGAAGAAACTCTTTCCTTGAGCTATGTTTTTGCATGTTTTAGCCTCTCTGTTAAAGGGTGCACACCTGGTTACTTAAGACTCCAAAATCTCTCTCCTTCCCCTGGAATCCTCTCCATATCACCCACTTAAAATATTAAAAACACCTTCTGGATCCATATAGAAGTTTCTTGGCCAAATCAAGTCCAATTCATGGTCGTTAACTGAGTTTGTGGAATCTCCTAGATTCTTCCTCTCATTTATCCGAAACATTCAATTTATTCCACATTCTAGTTTCTTATTCTTTTATAAATTACTTATTGTGTAGAATTTCAGTTCTACTTGACTCAATTCTGGATTCAGACTCCACTTTACACGTAGTGACACCTGATCTACCTAGTCGATCTCCAGTCTAGTTTATAGTTACACAAATACATCTATATTATTATTATACACAAATCTTTAATATTTTTTGAAATTTAGATTTATTTAAAGTAAAAAATATGAGTACTGAGATTTTCCACCTTTTAGAGATAGATTTACCTTTGGGAGGTTTTTTATAATTTTAATAATTTTTATTTTAGATGGAACTTTCAAGAGGTTTTGGTACGGATCGGTTTCTTGTGACGATGGGATAATCAAGCTGAGCAGAGTTGACGATTTAAAAAGTTGGGAGAACTTAATTTTTGAGAGATCTAGGGAAATTGTGACTCAAACTCCTACACTAAAATCGGATAAAGACACGGTTAAGATAGACATGGGAGGTTTAGGTAAGGGGTACCAACATAACAGGAAAAAACCCTTTATATTCATGTGACGATTATACTCAGTTTATTGTTACAGAATCCATAACATTTTAAATTTAATTTGCTATTTAGCTACACACATAATTCCAATGTACAATTATTTATAAATAATCAATTGTGTATAAACCCTCTTTTGTGAGGGTACGTTAGTTGCTCAGCTAGAAAATTCTATAATTTCTTCTTTGTTACTATTATAAATGTATTATAATAGAATATTTTTAATTGTTTCAAACATCAATGAACAGAATCATGATTAATAAATGACATGCTAAAGGTTATTCAGTCCTTTAACTAAAAGCTTGTATATAATTTTTATTTTATATTTAAAATAATTTAAATTTCTCCTGTTGTTATCTCATTGATAATCCTAAACATATCACCTTATTTTTATTGAAATGAGCTCATCTTTGGACACAATTAGTTCTCGCAACGATAGGACTGTAGATCCTAACTGGAAAAGAGACATTTTAGACAAAAATGCCGATAAAAGATATAAAACAGAGGTAATTAAATAATATAATAGCAAAATATTACTATGAGAAGCTAAAATAAAGCAACAATTAATCACTAAAATTAAACAGGATGTTACGAAAACAAAAGGGAGCGAGTTCGAAGACTACTTCTTAAAGAGAGAACTCCTCATGGGAATATTTGAAAAGGGATTCGAAAGACCGTCGCCTATTCAAGAAGAAAGCATCCCAGTGGCACTCGCAGGTCACGACATACTAGCAAGAGCGAAAAATGGAACAGGTTTATAACTAATTATAAATAAAAAAATAATAACAACTAAATAACGAATAGGAAAAACGGCAGCATTTGTAATACCGTTACTCCAAAAATTGGATACATCGGAGGGACATATACAAGGTAATAAATAGTAAATACATATATAAAGTTATGAAAAGGATAAATTAAACAAATAAATTATAAATTAAATAAAAAAACAAATGATAAAAAAATAAAATAAATAAATAGGATTGATTCTACTTCCGACGAGGGAACTGGCACTGCAGACAAGCGCAGTGGTTAAGGAACTGGGAAAATACCTGGAAGTGCAGTGCATGGTGTCGACGGGAGGAACTAGTCTGAGGAACGACATTATGAGACTGTATAAGCCAGTACACATACTGTGCGGAACGCCGGGAAGGATACTGGATCTGACGAACAAAGGAGTGGCAGTACTGGGACAGTGCCACACAGTAGTACTGGACGAAGCGGATAAGATGCTGTCGCAAGAATTCTGCCCAATCGTAGAGGCGCTGTTAAAGTTCCTGCCCACAGAAAAGCAACTCATACTGTACAGCGCAACATTTCCAGCAAGCGTGCAAGCGTTCAAGGAGCAGTACCTGCCAAACGCACACGAAATTAACCTCATGGATGACTTGACGTTGAGAGGAATCACGCAATTCTACGCATACGTGGAAGAAAGGCAGAAGGTACACTGTCTCTCGACGCTGTTCGCAAGGCTGCAAATTAATCAAGCTATCATATTCTGTAACTCAGTGGTGAGAGTGGAGCTTTTAGCTAAAAAAATAACGGAGCTGGGATTTTCGTGCTTCTACATACACGCAAAAATGCTACAAAGCCACAGAAACAGAGTGTTCCACGACTTCAGAAACGGAGCGTGCAGATGCCTGGTCTCCTCGGACCTGTTCACAAGAGGAATAGACTTCAGATTTGTCAACGTGGTAGTGAACTTCGACTTCCCGAAAAATTCATCAACATACCTTCACAGAATAGGAAGATCAGGAAGATTCGGACACCTGGGTCTGGCAATCAACTTGGTCACAGAACAGGATAAACAGTCGTTATTCAAGTAAGTTAATAATTAAATTATTATTACTATTACTATTATTATTGTTATTAACAACAATAATAATATTCATAATAATAATAATATTAACTATATTAATATTGATTACAATAGTAACAATAACAACAATTATAACTATAACAACAATCATTATTTTTTCAGAATTGAAGAGGAACTAGCAACTGAAATTAAACCGATTCCAGCGCACGTAGACCCTGCACTCTATTCGTAGGAAAATCGCAGGTGGTTTTTTTGTCAGTTTTTACCACCTAATACCTTGAGTATACACGTACACAATATATATTTCATATTCATGAGCGTTTTTATAAAATAATTTTTAAAGGAGTTATAAAGTAGTAAATGGAAGAATTTTTATAATTTTTATTTAATTGAGTAAATATTGAAGGAAAGGAGGGAGAAAGGGGAAAAATGGAAGAGGAGGCATCAAAACCAGTAAGGAACATCCTACAACAGCCGATAACGAGACAAAAGTCTAAGGTAGGCTTAGAATAACTACTCTAGGTATCCGATTGTTTTTATAAAAAGAGATAAGAGGGAGTTGAGGGACAGAGTTGGAGTTGGCCATAATGATGTCACTCCCTGGTTTCGAATTTTTCCAACATTTTACTAAATAAAAACATTCAGGTGTCTCTGAGCGCATACAGCTTCCTCTTCTGCGAGCTGGTCCAGTACTCTCTGACCACGTCGACGAAAGACACACCCTTCACACAAAGGTGAGCTATATTTGTTACTTTGGGGAAAATGGGAGTTTTGGGTTGCTTGTGAATAAAAACTTAGTTTTTCCAGGGGCCAGGCACCGGTTAACGCTTGCAGCGTAGGGACCTTCCATCTCTGAGTAGGTCCACAGCCTGGCCCTAAAATCTCGGAATTTTGAAAAATACTGACACACTCACTTAAATACGCCTTAAATCTAATTATTTAGGCTCCACCTCATGGGATTTGAGATTGGGTGTAGGATTCTAGAGCTTCTGACCCTGAGGGAGAAGGTGACCACCAGGTTCACTCACATCGTTCACCTCCTGACCTTCATCTCAACCAGTGTTTGGAAGTACCTCTTCAACCACCACGCAGTTCTTTTGAGGGGAAAGGAGGATAACAGGGAGTGTGAGTTTACTTTTTGGACTATTTACCTTACTGAGATGTGTAGCCCGAAATCCTGTGATTCCACCTCATTTATGCTTCAGATATGCTCAATGACCGGGAATTTCAGATTACAAAGTACATATCGATGCCTAAGGTAGTTTTTTATCCATTTTATGAGAATGAACTATGTTCGGAGTCTTCCTTCCCGTACTTCATGGGATGTGTAAAAATTACTAAACTTTTAAATTTAGACAAAAAGACGACTAGAATGTGATAAATATGTAGGAGCTTCAATATACTACATGCGCCTCCTTTGTGGCTGGAATAGTGGAGGGGATTCTGTCGAGTGCCAAATTTGTATAAAATATCTAGCTACCTAGGAGATAGATAACTATTAAGTGTTAGATAAAGTGGGCATCACGAATACATTGGAATCAAGCATAAAACGTTTATTTTTTAGAAAACATCGGTGAGTGCACACGACATTGTAGACGAGGGATCTCGGAGGTCGCTGACCATTCTGATTCAGATAGAACCATAGTCACTCAATGTGTTTAACATAAATCTATATTTTTAACTCTAAAAATTGGGGGTTCCCTTTATGATGCTCTGGCAAAATGTTGATCTCTAAAGCTTAATTGTTGGGTAGTATATTGGGGTATCCCTGGCCATCGAGGGTAAATATTATTCATTATTAATAACTTTTTAGTTTCGAATCGACTTCTTGACTTTTTTAACAATTAGTCAATCACATTCTTTCTGAAAGTTTCTCTCAAACTCTTAATTTTCTCTCTTATTACGTGTGTGTTTAAGCCTTTCAAAAATGGACGCTGGCGGTAAGATTGGCGGTAAAATTGGAGGAAAAGTCGGTGGACTCGGAAAGGGTGGTAAAGGAAAAACAGGTAAATAAAATTATTTATAACAATGGCAAATGAATTGGAAACAAATTCGGCAAGGCTTTTATCACGGTGGTGCACAAGTTCCGCTTTTTCCATTTAAATCAAGACCCATTTCATATCAACCACTTTCATGTAGATTAAAAAATATTTTAATGGTAAACCTAATGATTTTGAGTACTTACACTCGAAAAAATAGTCATTCCCGGGCCGGCTGAGACCGGCAAAAGGAACCACTGCATTTGTCTGTACCGGCAACGGTTCAGAACAAAGTGCGGCCCCTTAAGCACCTCTCAGAGGAACAATCTTTGAATGTTGACGTACATTCATGATTCCTGACCGAAGGTGATAAAACGCCGAGCCGTCGTGAAATGTGAATCCAGTTCAACCAGATGCTTACTAACTAAAAAATAATACTAAATAATTAGAGAAAATATGCAATAGAATATGAATTTTAAAATAAAATAAAAATAAATAATGCTTAGGATCCGGAAAAGGAAAGAAAACACCAATGAGCAGAGCAGCAAGAGCAGGACTGCAGTTCCCAGTCGGTAGGGTACACAGAATGCTCAAGTCGAGAGTAAGCGCAGACGGAAGAGTAGGATCAACAGCAGCAGTGTACGCATCAGCCATCCTGGAGTACCTGACAGCAGAAGTGCTCGAACTGGCAGGAAACGCATCCAAGGACCTCAAGGTGAAACGTATAACTCCACGTCACCTGCAACTGGCAATAAGAGGAGACGAAGAACTCGACACATTGGTCAAAGCAACAATTGCAGGAGGTGGAGTCATCCCGCACATACATAAGGCATTGATGAATAAGGGACCAGCACCAGTGCTCGTCAAACCCCCAAAAAGGCTTTAATTAATTAACCATAAAAGAAGTAATTAAGAAGTTAAAAAACAAAAATAAAAAAACAAGCAACCAAACAAGCAACTAAACAACAAAGAAAGAAACAAAAAATGGTAAATTAATTAGTAAGAGTAACCCAAAAAGTTGAATAAAGGGGATAGCAGTTCTTATTTTAACATTTTATTGTATCAGCAATATCATAAAATTTTATTAAAGAAAGAAAGAATCTAGGAGGTTGATAAAAGAAAGATTTGAATTGAAAAATAAGACCGAATAGAGGAGTTATCAGCTGGATGATTTTTTATCAAATTACCCCAAGAACTGCCAAAATTGTTGAGTATCAACCGCTGAAAAGAAAGAAGGTAATCAACAATCGCCCGGTGGTACCGGTAATTTATTGAAGATAATAGTACGTATTAGATTAGGGTTTTGTTTGTTTTATGTGTGTATGTATCTGTTTACTTTGTTAGAGTTTAGGGTTTGGAGTATCAGGGTTTACGGTTTCAGGAAATTCGGAGATGTTAGAGAGAGGTAGAGGTGTTGCAGGAGGGGTAAGGGTGTAAAACATAGATAAATAAAAAATAAAAATAATGAGAAAATAGAAATAATAGAAGGAAGATAATGAAAATAAGAGGAATTAAAAGGAAAGAGGGTAAAAGGAGTAAAAATAAAAAAGTAAATGAGGAAGTGAGTGAGGAGGTCCCCAGTGGGAGAAGGAGGGGTTAAATAAGTTAATTTGGGAAATAATTTTTAGAATAAGATGAATTTATTCAGTAAAAAGAAAAAGGATGAAGGAGGAGAAGTTACATTAAATAAAAGGGCAGAGGAATTCCAAAAAGATGTGGACAAGATGCTGTCTGACGTAACGAGGATGACGCTGCCCTTACAGAAGAAATCGTTCCAGTGTTGCACAAACTGCTTCGACCTAAACCCGGAAAACCTGGACGATATCACCGAGTGCATCAAAAGCTGTCAGAAAAAGCCGGAGGAGTTCGGAAACAAAGTGCAAACGGAACTAAACCAGCTGCAAGATGTCCTTCTCAAGTGCCAACAGGTAGGAAAACATAGATTAAATATAAAAAATAAAAAATATTTTGACTTAGTTTGATTTATTGACCTAAATCAAATTAAGGGTATGCCCGGAATCCATCACCAGACTCAGTAAGTATAGAGTCTGGTGACGGATTCCTGGCCTTTTAAGGGGATTTAGACTAACACAGAAGATAAAAAATACGATTTATTTATTTATTTATTTACTGAAAAATGTTTAGGATTGTCTGAATAAGTACTCGTCAAAGGGAGAAAAGGACCCGGAAATGGAGAGATGCGCCGTAAAGTGTTACGATTCAAACCAGGGAGCGATTAAGAGCATTAAAAGTAAACTCGAAGAGGTGTATAAAAATTTTTCCTAAAATAATGTAGTGTATAGTTCCTAATGTAGTTTTAGATTCACTATATGTTGTTTACAATGTCCATTATTTTCCCCTAAATTTTAGTTAAATCTCCCAAAAATGGTATTTTCGCACTCTTAACTATTTCTAATTACCTTTTTACCTTTTATCTTCTTTTTTTTTTCATAAAATGTTCAGGGTAAGGTCAGGAAGACCAGGAAGTTTGCCCAGGTGAAACGGCGCCTCAGTCTCAAGGATTCCAAACTGTAACTTTAAAATACCTATTTAACTACATTTAAACACCATTTTTACCACTATAACTCATTTTTACTAACCTATTCACTGATTTACTTGGATTCTGAATCCCATGATTCCATTACTCATTATTTTCCTCATTTTACCTTCAGAACCATTAAAAAGGAGACTGAACACAAGGAAACCGGCCCTAAATTATCAGAATCGTAAGTTTTACCACTCAAAACTTCAAAAACCTAAAAATAATGCCCCTTTTTACTCCCTATCAACATCACATATCTTCCGACTTTTAAATTTTTTATTATTTTTTTTATTTAATCCTTTTAAATTTACTTTCCTTTAGGAAACCCGTCCATTCTGGCATGTTTTTTAACTACAACGAGAACCTGGTTCCTCCTTATCAAGTCATCGTCGACACCAACTTTGTCAACTCATCCATCCAAAACAAACTGGACCTACACAAGTCCATGATGGACCTTCTCCTATCAAAATGTATTCCACTATTCACTTAACTAGATAACTAATTACATAATTAGTTATCTAGTTAAGTGATTAATTAAATAGAATAATTAGTTTATTTATTTAGGTTAGTTAATTAAATAGAATAATTAGTTATTAAACTAATAACCAACATCAATCAACCAAAACTAATTAATCATTCCAGGTATTATACACGTCACTGACTGCATTATTGGCGAACTCGAGAAACTCGGTCATCGCTACAGACTCGCTTTACAACTCGCCAGAGACCCCCGAATCGTCCGTCTGAAATGCACTCACAAGGGCACCTATGCCGACGACTGCATCGTTCAAAGAGTCCAAATGGTTAGTTTCATCAATTATTTCTATTGTTATTGTTACTGTTATTACTATTATTATTATTATTATTATTACTATTGTTAATATTGTTATTAATATTATTATTATTGTTATTAGTATAATAATAATAATAATTGTTTAGCATAAATGT
>JAQQTN010000054.1:14757-39749 GCA_029379255.1 Theileria luwenshuni
AACAATAAAATAGAAGAGAAGATATTTATAAGAGTTAATGTCGTAGATTTTACACTTCATGGAATAGGTAGCTCTCATTTCTTATCCTGTATTTACGTTTTTTTACTTTTGTATTTACGTTTAGATCGATCATACTTGATTTAATTTTTAATTTTATTTTTATTAATTTCTTTAATTTTTTGGAGTAGTTGAGTTGATGTAGATAATTAGGTGTTATTGAGGCGGTAAAATGACTAAAATTACTGAAATAAATAGAAAATAATCGGCAAATTAATAAAATTGAAGGAAGAATAAAAATTGGAAGTTGGAGAAAGAAGATGAGAAACTGAGAGATTAAGTAAAACAAAAATGAATGGATTAAAAAAAGAAAAGGAAGAAGGAGGAAATAAAAGAAATAATGGATGTTGTAAGGGGAGTGATGGTGTTATAAAAAGGTAAAAAATAAAAGTTAAAGGAAATACATGCAATTCAAGTGAGTTTAAAAGAATTTGAGCAATAAAATATTAAAAAGGTGGGAGAAAAATTGAAAAAACGAGGGAATGACAAGTGTGTGTAAGACCGAGGGGAGGTAACTCAGGAATAGGGACGAATTGAAAAATGAGACTAAAAGGGCGGAAACAGGAGGGTAAGCAGACTCCAAAAAATAAAAAAGACAGATAAACACCTCAAGTTTAGACAATCTGACATAATTTTGGAAAAAATTGTAGGGGGGTGTAAATGGAAGGTTAGGGAACCAATAAACGGGAAGTAAAAGAGGAAGAGAAAAATATTAGTAGAGATATCACAAGTTATAGACGAGCAAAGACGGTGTGTAAAATTGAGGGGCGGAGGAGGTGTGTGTAAGGGAGATCAAGCGACGTACACACGGAGGAACTTCAACACACCCAATGTGTGGTTGACATGATGTGTATGTAGGGTTGAAAACACATTCAGTTTCTTTGAATTAACTCACCGGAAACAACGCCATGACAAAACTCTTGGACTCAGTAGTCAACACCGTTTCAAGAACCTCTGAAAAGGTCAGCCAAAGCGTCCGCGACTCCTTTAGCTCGAAAGACGAGGAAGAGAAGTCAAAGGACCAGTATTCCTCATCCAGGGAGAAAAAGGACGACCAGTCACCATCAGACAGCTACGAAAGCTCAGCCAGGGACAAGTCAAGGGAAGTTCTTTAATTGATTTAATTGAAGAAACTCCAAGTCGTTTTGTTGGAGTTTGGCCGCGGATACTCTTCCGCAGTCCAAATTTTAATCTCATACTCACCCAAAATACATGTGAAATAGTCCTATCCCTGTGTCTGCCTTCTACACATTGATGTCGTACCGTTGTGGCCTGCTCCCCCTCCCAACCACCTCACTCCAATTCATGCCCCTCGTCTTTATTATTTGAGTGTTTAGATGTAGTTTAGGGCCGAGATGAGGGCGGTTAGGGGCTTCGTTCAGCTATCTCTCACACAGAGGTATGGGGATAAATATCGCCTGGAGAATAGACACACACACCATTTACTTAAGTCGGTAACCATGGCACATGTTGCTACTCCACTTTCAGAAAGCGTAAAGGAGAAGGAAAGGGCAGTTCAGAAGGAAGTCGTGAACGCCTTCACCAAGTCAAGCCAGGAACAGAGCTTCGTAGACCAGGCGAGAGAAAAGGTAGATGAAGTAACGTGCCAGGTGAAAAACTACGTCAATAACCTGTCGTATGACTCGGTGAAGGAGCAGACCCAGGCAGCCTACGACAAGACAGTCAACGCCTATGAAAAAGTCTCCGAAAAAGTAACCGAGGCCTGGACCAACGCGAACAAGCAGCCGAGCTTCGTGGATCAAGCCAAGGAAAAGGTGGACGAGGTCACCTCCCAGGTGAAGGACTACGTTAACCTATCATACGACAGCGTCAAGGAACAAACACAGGCGGCCTACGATAAGACGGTTAACGCCTACGAAAAGGTTTCAGAAACACTAAAATCAAAGTTTAACTGATTTAAAAAAATATAAAAAATTTAAAAGAAATAATCTAATTTAAAACTAGTATACACTGTAGCTAGCCAGCGATGGGAATGTGTTAGCTTATGTTTTTGTAGGGACCATGGACGAAGGAGCATCCATAGATCTGAGTTTTAAAACAGTTTTCGGTTAATTTTAAACGAATTTTAGAAAAAAATTCCAACTGGTTTGGAAGTTCTGGAGACTGAGATTAGTGCTGTGGGGATCTGGAGAATATTACTATCTATTTACTAGTTTTTATTCCATTTTTAATATAAATATCACGGAAGTCATGCCCGAATCACTAGATTCTGTAGTTAACTCAGTAACCCAATCAGCCGAGAAGGTAAAAAAGGACGTGGTTGACACCTTCAACAAGGCACTTGAATCATCAGATAATCTAACCGAAAAAGTTAAAGAAACATTTAACCTTGTATCAGATAGCACCAAAAATTTCTCTGAATCATTCACATTCGATAATGTCACCGAAGGAGCAAAAAAAATGGCAGATAGCGTAACGGGCTCACTGGATAAGGTGCCCGAAAAGGTCAAGGAAACACTCAGCTTCGTCTCAGAAGGAACACAAGACCTCCTGGCAAAAGTAAAAGAAAATATGGGAGGTTTTCTAGACGCTACTGAAAAGAAAACGGAAGAAACTTCAGCATCTGAAAACCCAGAGTACGTGGAAGAGGAAGAAGTGACGGAAGGAGACTGGAAGCAAAGAAAGGTAAGTAAAATAACAATTAATAAATGAAATGTAGGTTGAAGTAAAGGAAATTAAAGTGGAAACGGGAGAGGAGGACGAAGAAGTGTTCTGGAAGCAGAGGTCCAAGCTGTACAGGTGGTCAACAGACACAGACAGCGAGGGAGTGTGGAAGGAAAGAGGACTGGGAGAGTCAAAACTGTTAAAACACAAAACAACAGGAAAAATCAGGTTCCTGCTAAGACAGGAAAAAACATTTAAAGTAGTAGCAAACCACTACGTGTGGGAAACAAACGGAATGTGTAAACTAACGCCGAACGTAGGAAGCGACAAAATATGGGTGTGGACAGCACACAACACACTGGAGGACGAAAGCAAGGTGGAACAACTGGGACTCAAATTTTCAAATGTAGAACAAGCAAAACTATTCAAGGAAAAGTTTGAAGAAGCAGCAAAAATCAACAAGCCTCTATTTGAAAAAAGCAAATAAATCGTAATAATGTAATCCCTATTTATCTACATACTATGTATTTATATATTATTAGATATCTAATAATATATAAATATATAATTATATAAATATATAATTAAGTTATATATTCATTAAATTTATAAATTTGGTAACAAAAATACAAAAAATACAAAAAAGTAAATAGAGGTGTAAATGTACGATTAATTAAATTAGTTATAAAAAGGGGTGGTGTTTGCGGATGTTTAGGTCGACCTTGTTGTAGAGGTCGGAGTAGTCGAGCTTGGAGTCCTTGGAGTCGACGAGCTTGGAGACGCGCCGGGAAAAGTCGTTGACGGGCTTGACGACGAGGACGACGCAGGTGGGCCGCTTTGAGTGGCAGACGTCGGAAAGAACGCGCTTGGAACTGACGTAGGCGTAGGAAACGGAAAGTTCCTCGCATAAAACAGGAACGTGAGCGACAACGTCAACAGGATGAACGTCAGAAGCAATTAAAACGATGCCAGAAGTGCCCTTCCTGAGAGACTTAGTGACGTCCTGAACGCCCCGCTTGACAAGGCGAGTTAAAACGGCATCAGAATCAGCCTTCCCCTCAGTCCTGGTCTGCTTGGCGAGGTTTTCGACGGCCAGAGCGCGCTTAACGAGCTTCAAGGACCTCAGAAGAGACTTGCCGGCAAGCCGAGGCTTGGCAATAGGAGAGAGGTAATGAGATTCAGGTTCGAGGAATCCGTCAGTATTATTAGCGGAATCAGCCATATCTTTAAATTAAATTGTAAAAAGAACAAAAAATTAAAAAAATTCTGAAAAATTCTGAAAAAAAAAGGTGATAATACTGATAGGAGATGATAAGAGTAAGAGTCCTAAATTTGAAAAAAAATATATGGTACAAATAAATTCTATATTTAAATAAAATTTATTAAAGGTGAAAGCAGTAAAATAAATAAAAGTAAAAAAAAGATAATACCATTTTAAACGGGGAACCCTTCATTGTACATTAGTGAATATTTTTAGTTCTAAAATAGGATAAATCGTTGTATGTAGCTAATTTGTATTTTAAACGGTAAAATGAAGTGCTTGAGGCCAATTTGTAGACTTTATCTGACTTCAGGGAAGCTAGGTCGAATTGCCCTGAGGACTTATTCGAGCTATTTTAAGGGGCCTATGAGACAACTGAGTGGACCGATAGCTTACAATAGAGGTAAATTAATAGTAAAACCGGCTTTTTAAGTCTTTTTTAGATTTTAAACTGGGCATATTTGGGAAAAGGTCGTTCTCAACTGAAGAGGACTTAGAAAAGGTAAATTCACTAAATTCACATTTATAAACACTAATTTTAAGGAAATTGAGGAGAAGCTTAAAAAAACAATAGAAAATGAAAAGATACTTATTTTTATCAAGGGAACTCCGGAGGATCCCCAGTGCAAGTACAGCTCCAAGGTAGGTAATATGGCCCTAAATTTGACTTTCAGCTAATAAGCATACTGAACAACTATAAACTAAACGATTATGCATACATAAACGTATTTTCACACGAAATGCTGAGAAAATGTGTCAAGAAGGTGACCAACTGGCCCACCTTCCCGCAACTGTTCATAAGGGGCAAATTAATCGGAGGCTGCGACGTCGTAGACGAGTTACACAATTCTGGCGAACTGGAGAAATTATTTTAATTTTTTTTAACTTTGATGTGTACACTTTTATCCATCTTATTGGCGTTGCAGTTTAGGGTTCCCGGAACGTACGGTTGAATTCCGAAAATTGAAGGTAAAAGGGTTGCTTTGTCGTTATAAAATATTATCTGGTGTCTTAAGTTGGTTTAATATGAAACATGCAGACATTTGGTCGTGGAATCTGGATATTTGTTATGTCTAATTTAGATGCGCCGATTTGGCTGTGATAACCTTAGGAATCTCTCAGATTACTTTTAATTTTATAACAAGAGTTTTTGTTGCATTTTGGTGGTGGTGTTTTTTGTGTGTTAAGGTGTGAAAAATTTGCCGGATGTGTTAAGTTGCATGGTGTAGGAATGTGTAGATTCGTCTGAACTGGCGGGTCAAATTTTAACTTATAAATTTAAGTTTTACAAATTTTATTTATATTTGACTATAAACTTTCTTAAATGTTGAATGAAAACGATTATTAGTCAAATCATGTATGGTATATAATGCATAGAATCTGGGGGCTATGCTTCCGTAGATGTATGTACAACCTCAAACCTATATATTTTTTTTAAAAATGTTATCGATCTCGGTGTTTTATTAATTTATATGCTTTAACAGGGTATAATGATCAAAGGAGTGAGCGATTGATAATAATTTAAGGGTTTAATAGGCAGAAGTAACTTCGCCTTAGAATGTTTAACTTGTATTATTAGATTTGTACTTTAGGATAGTTTGATTGTTAAATCGGATTGTAATCTAATACTAGTAGATTAAAGCAAATGTAGTAAAAATTGTGTATAATAATCTGTAATATTTAATGAAGTTAATAATATTTATTAAATCGGATAATTATAGTACTTTTAAAGCACCTTCTATTCGCAATATTGGTGTGTAAAACAAAAAGCCAAAGACCAAACAGTCAAATCCCCAAATTCTGAAATGGAAAATGAAGGATTGTACCTTTTGACCTTTGGTCAAATACTGGAAAACACAAAAAATATCACAAATATTAGCCTGTATTATAATCGATTGTCAATAATCAATAACTTAAGAAAATATGAAAACAACTACTGCTGGGTACATGAATCAAAAAGTAACCTGGAAAGATTGCCGGAAGTGAAATGTGCATGTGCGTCTAAAGAAAAAAATAAAAAAGAAAATAAAAAAGAATGTAGCCTGAAAGTAAACGTAAAGTGCGAACAGGAAAAATACGTAAAAAAAATAACAAAAGAATTAAATAAAAGAAACCTAATCATCGATTTCAGCTCGCTGCAGTGCATCAGCCTTATCTACAAAGGAAGACTGTACCTGTACAGTAACCTGTCAACGTGTAAACTGAGTAACGGAAGTAATTATGGAGAAAAAGAAAAAAGCAGAGGAATCATATGCGAAGAGTGTAAAATAGGAGAAACAGTAAACTTCACAAAAGAAGAAATAGAAAAGGCGATGTACAATATCATCGAAAAGGGAGAGGACCAGAAGTACGGACTGACGCTGATGGAGCACACCTCAATGGAGGAAACACTTAGGGAGCTGGAAAAGGTGCAGGACTCAGTGCGCTCAATCGGGATCCTGGAAGGGGCGATCCTGGACGACCAGAAGGAAAGCAACATAGACAAGATAAACGTGATAGACTGCGACATAATCCTGGAAGACATAAACGCAGAAAGTAGTGAGTCAAAGGGAGAAAACTGCAAAAGCTGTAAATACATAAACGATTTAAACAATTACCTGAAGATACCGATCAACAATTACATACAAAAGGAAAGGGAAAAGGAAAAGGAAAATAAATGTGAAAATTGTGAAAATAATAAAAGCGAAAGAAAGGAAAGTGAGTTGGAAGATGAGTACATGGAGGAGTGCATCAAGTTCGCAAAGGAATTAGTGGAAAAGGCAAACAAGGAATTAGAATCGATATGCACGTCGCTGATAACCGAAGTGAACGCAACGTGTCAACCACCCCTCAAAATAGCAATCAGGTTCCTGGAGCACTTCCTGAGCTTCGAGTACGTGATCGAGTACACGAGGGATAACCAAGTGAGCGAAAAGGAGAGCCTCTACGAAATGAGCGCACAAGACAACCAGAACGTAATACTGCATGAATTCATACAGTCTAACGTAGTGACGAAACAAGTAATAGAGGAAATATTTAAAAATATACTCACAAGAATAAAAAGCTACATAGTAATAAAGACAAAGGAAGGAGAGGAGGGGGAGAAACAAGAGGGAGTATTAGGAGCAGTAGGAGGAGCTTCAGGAGTATCAGGAGTATCAGTAGGAGTAGGAGTAGGATCGGTAAAAGTAAAGGAATTAGAAAAGCAAAAAGAAAAAGAAAAGGAGAAAGAGAAGGAAAAGGAAAAGGAAGAAAAGACGCCATCTCCAAGTAACAAGAACATGTACCAAAAGGGGTTCGAAATGAACGGATATAGTAACATGAATGAGACTAAGTTGGAGGAGCCGAGCACGATGTACGGAGGCTCCAATGTGACCTCGAAGACGATCAACGAGAACGGAGCCCACCAGCCAGGAGACAGCAACGTGGAGACGGACAACCTGATCAGCAGCGACAACGACAGCTACAAGAACAGCTTCCAGGACCTGGAGCAGGTGGGAAAGGAGAACAGCTCGCAGGAATTGGAAGAGATGATAAAGAAAAAAGAAGAAACCAGTGACGTTGAGATGGAGGAAATGGAGGATGAGATCAAGGAAATATACCCCTACTGGTGGAAGTTCTACGTGGACGATAACACGCTGGGAGAAGGGGACCTGAACGTGAGGTACGAAGGAATCAGAAGATTCACAAGGTCCTCGTACATGAAGGAAGAATCGAGCACGCCTAAAAACAAGAAAACAGTCAATGGAGCGAATTACCTGCTGACCAGGTGCGTGAGCTCGGACTTCAGCACCAAGTCGAACATCAACGTGTCGGGAATTCACTCGAGCAGAGAAACACTCTGCCCGAGTGAATTCAACCAGTCACAGCCGACGTCAGGGCAGAACCAGGAGAGCCTGCTGTGCTTCTGTAAGAACTGCATACAGTACATATCGAACATAACGAGGGTGTTCCCGAACAACCAAGGAGAGCTGTCCTCAAACATAAAGAGCTTCGAAAGCAAGTTCAAGATAAAGGAATTAAAGGAAATAAAAAAAGAAGGTAAAAGTAAGGGAGAAAATGTGAATGGAAGTCAGGAAACGATAAATAAGAGGGAGATTTATGATAATAGCATGCCGAGATACGGAGAGAGTAACATGTCGAGCTTCAGAACCGACCAGACAAGCGCAAGAGAAGAGGAGATAGAAAAGGAATATAACATAATAAAGGGGCTCAGAAGGTCAATAAGAGCAGCGAGAGAAGTGGCAACGGTAATCAGAAAAAAAATAAATGGTGAGCATAAGCCGTTATTAGACACGCTGAACGTGGCCCTGCTGTCATCACTGAGGCTGGGAGAGTACCTGTTCAACAGCAGCAGCATGTACGGAGGAGTGGGAGCAGGAGTAGGAAGCATGGACCAAACAAGCACAATGGACCTGGATAACAGATTTGAGATGTACAATGAACAGATGAACAGTTACAGGAGCTCAAATCTGGACAGCTCAAGGAGCCCAGAGTTGGGGCTGAGTAACAGAAGCCTAGACTCACTAGAAAGAATGAAAAACATAGAAAAACAAAGAGAAGATGAGCATTACATACAAAAAGGAAAGAGAAATGGAATGGGAGTTGGAGTTGGAGTTGGAAACGGAGGCTTACACGGACACCAAGGAATGGGAAGCGGAAGTGGAGTTGGACTGGGATCAGGAAGAGGAAGTGGGCTTCCCAGTGGACACCATGTAGATGGAAATTTGCACGGAAATGGGCTTAGGGTTTCAGTTCCAGATGGATTAGGGCTTGGGCTTGAGGGAGAAGAGGGAGAAGGAGAGGAAGCACACGTCGGAGAGCTCATCTTCATGGAAATGGAGCAGGACCCCGAGGAGGAGACGAGCAGAAGCAAATTTGAAAACTACCAGTACCTCGCTTACGACATCGTAAGCGAGGACGACGCGTGCTCGTACAGCAGCCTGAGCTCAAACAGCCCGAAGCTGTTCAACAAGCGGAAGAGCCCGAGCAGGTCCAGGAGGTCCTACAGGTCGCTGAGCAGCCTCGAGGGAATGCAGAGCACGAGGAGGAGCTACGAAGGGCTGCCGGGAGGAGGCCACAAGAGGAGTTACGACGGACTTCCGACGAGAAGAAGCTTCGAAGGGCTGCCAAGCAGCAGAAGGAGCACGAGAGAGCTCCCGCAAGACGACATGTACATATACGACATGAACAACCTGAGCGACAAGGGCGAGTTCGAGGACTGGTACCCGGACTCAGACTCGAGCAAGAAGAGCACGAAATACGTGCAGAAGAGAATGCCGCCGACGAGGCCGTCAGTGAGTAACCTGACGGAAATATACGGGTCGCAGGACATGCTGATACCGATGGGACCGCTGCCCATCGGAGTCTACTTCGACGCCTCCAGAAAGCTGTGGAGGTGTCAGTGGAGGGAGAACGGGAAGTTCAGGACCAAGGGGTTCTCACTCGGGCACTACAACACGCTTGCAGACGCTAGACACGCCTGCATCCTGTTCCGGTGCCAGGTGGGAAACATGAACATACAGCCAGAATGGCTGGAACCGAACTACATCAAGGTGTCAGACCTGCTGAACAGGAGGTCAGCGCAGCCCACAAGCACGCCAAAAAAAAGTAGCAGAAAAAAGAAGAGACAGGAAGACCTGTATGAACCCTAAGCAAAGAAGCTCCAAAGTAAAACAAAAACCAAACACCGAACATCTTAAGTTATGAGAGCAAATAAGTACAAAGATACATATAGTTTAATTTACTACAGTATGTACAGGTACAACAATCGTCAATATTAATTTAATACTAAAATAATATATGTTATTTATAACAACAATAACAATAATAATAATAATAGTAATAACAGTAATATTAATAGTAACAACAATAATAACAATAATAATAATAACAGTAATAATAATAATAGTAGTAATAAAATTAATACATGGTATATGTTACATTAAAGTTGATTTTGAATTAAAAGTTTGCCGTCCTTGTAGGAGATGAGGATGTTGTCGTGCTCCTTGTAGGTGTCGGAGAGGATTCCGACAGCTATGGGAGACTCGATTTGTTTCTGAATGGTTCGCTTGAGGGGACGAGCCCCGTAGGCCGGGTCGTAGCCGATGTCGGCAATGTGACTCATGGCAGCATCGTCCACTGACAGTTTAATGTTCTTCTCAGCCAGTCGGTCACTCAGCTTCTCCATCTCCATGCCAACGATCTTCTTTAGTTCTAAAAATAATAACAGTAATAACAATATCAATAATAATAATAATAGTAATAGTAGTAATAATGATAATAGTAATAATAGTTATAATAATAATAATAATATCGACTATAATAATACTAATAATAACAATATTAGTAGTAATAATAATACTAACCTTGTTTTGATAATGAATCAAAAACTATGAATTCGTCAATTCTGTTTAAAAATTCAGGGGAGAAGGTTTGTCTCACGGAAGTCATGACCTTGTTCTTCATCTCATTTCGCTTTTCGGGGAATCTGGCAAGTTCCAGAATGTTCTGACTTCCGAGGTTTGAAGTGAATATGATGAGAGAGTTGGTGAAGTTGACCCTCCGGCCGTTGGAGTCGGTGAGTCTACCGTCGTCCAAAACCTGGAGGAGAATGTTGAAAACTTCAGGATGAGCTTTTTCTCTAAAAATAATAGTTAATATTATTATTATTATTATTATTGATGTTAATATTAATATTACTATTATTATTATTGTTATTACTGTTATTATTACTGTTATTGTTATTATTGAGATAACTTACATTTCGTCAAAGAGTACTATTGAGTATGGTTTTCTCCTTATGGCTTCTGTGAGGAGTCCCCCTTGTTCAAAGCCGACATATCCAGGTGGAGCTCCAACCAGTCTTGACACACTGTGCTTCTCCATGTATTCACTCATATCAAATCTAACTATTGCCTCCTCTATAATAATTGTTAATATTAATGTTATTAATATTAATATTGTTATTATTATTACTATTATTATTATTATTAATATTATTGTTACTATTGTTATTACTGTTATTGTTATTGTTATCAATGTTACCTGTATCAAATAATTGTTCTGCTATTGCCTTGGATAGTTCGGTTTTACCCACTCCTGTTGGTCCCAAAAACATCAGTGCTGCAATTGGTTTTTTTGGGTCATTCATTCCGACTCTTGATCTCTGAACTGCGTGAACGACTGCATCTATTGCTTCTTGTTGTCCTATTATTCTTTTGTGTAATTCCTGGTTCATTTGTAACATTTTTTCCTTCTGGCTCTTAACCAGTTTATTAAGTGGAATTCCAGTCCACTTGCTCACAACGTTTGCCACATCCTCCTTGGTCACCTGATCCCTCAATAGAATCTGACCTCCGTTATCAACAACCTAATTTAATTAATAATAACAATAATAATAATAATAGTAATAGTAATAACAATAATAACAGTAACAATAATGATAATAGTAATAACTGTATGGATTTACTTCTTTTATGTATTGTTCGTAATTATTGATATTCTCTTTCAATTGTTTTTCTAAATCTGGTAATGTTTCAAATCTTAATTCGGCCGCTCTGTTGAGGTCAAAGTCTCTTTCTGATTTCTCTATTTCTATCTTCACCACGTCCATTCTCTCCTTAATGTTCCTGATGCTGTCAACCAGAGACTTCTCCTTTATCCACATCATGTTCAGTTCATCCTAAACATTTGTTAATATTATTATTTTGGTTACTACTATTACTGTTATTAATATTATTGTTATAGTTATTATTATTAATATTATTAGTATTATTATTGTTATTACTATTATTATTATTTTATTACCTTTTGTTGGTTGAGTTTTTGTACTAATTCTTCTATTTGTTGTAGTCTTTTTTGTTCTTGTTTGTTGTTTTTGTTGTTTGTATTTGGCAGTATTCCAACTTTGTCTCCTTCGTCGTTTGTTATTGATATTCTTTCCATCTCTAGTTGCAGTAATTTTCTTTCTATTGCATCTAGTTGTAGTGGCTTACTGCTGAGTTGTATTTTTAGTCTCGCAGCTGCCTCATCCACGAGGTCTATTGCCTTATCCGGTAGGAACCTATCACTGATGTACCTGTCACTCAGTTGAGCTGCTTGAATTAGGGTTGAATCAAGTATTCTAACTCCGTGGTGCACTTCATATCTCTCCCTCAATCCTCTCAGTATACTTATTGTCTCCTCTACACTCGGCTGATCCACGTAAACCGGCTGAAATCTCCTTTCTAATGCTTTATCTTTTTCTATTTTTTGTCTGTATTCTTGCAATGTTGTAGCTCCTATGCATCTCAATTCTCCTCTTGCCAGAAGTGGCTTCAGAATATTGCTTGCGTCCAGTGATCCGTGGGAGTCTCCTGCTCCCACCACTGTGTGTATTTCGTCTATAAACATCACTATTTCCCCCTGGGAGTTTTCAACTTCCTTCAGTATTTCCTTCAATCTTTCCTCAAATTCTCCTCTATACATTGTTCCTATATTTATTATTAATATTAATAATAATGTTGTTGATGTTGTTATTACTATTATTATTATTATTATTACTGTTATAATTATAATTATTATTATTATTGTTGTTGTTACTATTATAGTTAATTATTTATTAAACCTGCTACAATTGATGCTAGGTCGAGTGATATTACTCTTCGGTCTTTCAGGGAGTCTGGCACATCTCCTGATACTATTCTATTTGCCAGTCCTTCGGCTATTGCTGTTTTTCCCACTCCTGGGTCTCCTAACAGGACTGGATTATTCTTTGTTCTTCTGCTTAGTATTTCTATTGTTCTTCTTATTTCGTTGTCCCTTCCTATTACCGGGTCTAACTTTCCGCTTCTTGCCATTGCGGTTAAGTCTTTACTGAATTTACTTAATTGTTTAAAGCTCTAAATATTAATTAGTTAATTTGTTATTGTTATTATTATTATTACTAATATTACTATTATTATTAGTATTATTACTAATATTGTTATTGTTATTCAGATTCGCCTTTTTTAATCATTTAATAATATCATGATTAGGTGTATCATCATCATAATTTAACTAATTTATAGCTAATTTTACTTGTTCTGGGTTTCTCGATGTCACTTTTCTCTTCCCTCTCACTGTGTCCACTGCGTTTCTCAGCTTTTCAAATGTCACTTTATTTTTTGATAGCCACGGCCTCGTGAATTTCGAGTCCTCGGCCGCCAGTCCCAGGAGCAGGTGCTCCACGCTTATGAAATCGTCCTGAAATTTATGGTCTGTTTTCTCTTACCCCAAATTCCGATCTATATCTCTTAGATATTGTAAGTGCGTTTTCCAGGATCCTTCCTAGTATTTTTCTGTCTCCGAACGATCCTGACATTCTGATTTGTTTTCTCAGGTGTGTTTCCAGGTCCTTCTTCATTTGACTCACGTCTACTCCGCATGTTTTTAGTATTTTGTGTACTATTGACTCTTCCTGTGTGTTGAGCAATGCGTACAGCAGCATATCTCCCTCCACGTACGATGATTCAAACTCGTTTGCTATTTCTGTCAGTGATGTTATGGCCTCCCAGGCCTTATCTGTGTAGTCTTCCGAGTTAAGTGTGTGACCTCCTCCCATCATTCTCAGTGAAAAATTGTGTTTTTTCTTCTCTTCTTCCTCTCCTGGCATGAATGCCGTCCCTGAAGATGCTGATTCACCCACCATACACAACGACATCTCTGGTTTTTTTCCATGAAGGTCGTCTTGTGTTTCTTCCTCCTCTAGTAGGTCCTTCATGCTGAACACATTACTTCGCGATACTGAATTCATGTTAATCTCGAATTCCGAGGTATCTTTCCTTAAGGAATCACAGTTATTCTTTAAATTTTTTTTAGGATTTAGGTCCACACCACCCAGCAATAAATTGAATCTTCCTTCCGTGGGTTGGCGGAAGGATTCTACACATTTTAGTAAAATGATTAGAAATGTAAAATGTGTCAATTTCGTCATCCTTAATAAATAGGAAGAATACTCAGTAAAATGTTAAGGTTGATGTTGGAATTTTCATATGCGATATTAACAGAGTTCCACATCCACTCCGGATTAGGGGATTCAGGTAGAAAATGAAATATAGTTTAATATAGAACACATGTGAAATTTAAAAATACATTGGTGATTATTATAAATCTTTTCACAACATACCCTATCAGGATTCTTATGGTGAAACCTGTGTTTGTAGAATTCTCCGATTCACTTTTTATTCTTTTTTAATGTATCGTAAAAAATCACTTGTTAGATTTCCCCTTTTTTAATCTTCATCCTTCCAGATTTTCCTGGTCTTGCGTGCCACCATTTTACCATCCTTACACATTCTTCCATTAAATACTTTTATCGGGAAGATTTAATGATTAATATTTTATAAATATTAATTTCTGATTTGTTAGTCCAACAAAGATTCCTAAAGACTTAATTTTATTGTCGTTGTTGGTAGTATCGTAGGATGAAGGTATGTCACTCACATTAAACAAAGGGAAACCCGGCGTTGAGACGCTACAACCTCTCTGAAATTTGTATTATAAATTATAGCATCTTTTCATATTTTAAATGTAATTTTATGCGAAATAAAGTAAAACTTTAGTCGGCTGGAAACGGGCCTATTTTAACAATTTTATGTAAAATAATGTGAAATAAAACAACTTAATTTGTAAGTAAAAATTAAAGGTTATATGAAAGACAAAAATGAAGGAGGAACCGACCTCTATAAGTCCTAGGGAGCTAAATCGCAATCAGGAGGTAAGTCATTGTTAAAATAAAATTTTCAGCCCGGAAGTGGCCTAAACTGCAAGGCCTGTGGAGTAAGGGGAGCTAAGAAGGACGGATTTTGCGAAGATTGCGAAGTTAAGTCCCGGAAACCGCAGGGAATCCTGGGAATATGGAACTTCCTGTACAGCTCAATCACAAAAAAAATAAATAGCTCTGAAAATAAAGAGGAAACTTTGGATGTAAATTTTAAGAAGGTAAAGAGATCGGAAAATATGTACACAAAAATAAAAAGAATGTATCAAACGCTAAACGAGGACGGTAGTCAGACTGAGTCTGAGCATAGTGAGACTACAGAGGTGATGATAGAGGAACAAAAGGAAAGAAATAAAGAAAATATGAAGACGAAAGAGTCTGAAAATGAACTGGTTAAGTCGTTCTCGACACTGAGCGTGCAAATAAGAAAAGATGAACTGGAAAAAATGCACGACGTGCTTAAGAGGTACAGAAGTAGAGAAAATAAATTAAAGGAAAAATTATTGAAAAATAAGTATGAAGTGAGAGAGTATGACTACCTGCCGAAGGAGGGGGAGAAGGACCACGACCTGTGGGACCTGAAAACGAAGCTGATAGAAGATGACACGATGGAGTACCTGAAGGTGCTGTTCTTCAGAGACTCGGAGTTGGCGAAGTACGACCTCAGCGAAATACAGGTGTCCCTGAACAGAGTCAGAGAGAGTGAAGGGACACTGGTGGACAGGTTCGGAATAGAGATAAACAGGTCGAACATATCGTGCCTGCTGGAAACAAACTGGCTGAACGACGAAATTATCAACTTCTACCTCCAAATACTCCAGGAACAGAATGACCTCAGGAGGTCGAAGGAGGAGCTCCCCTCGTGCTACTTCTTCAACACCTTCTTCTTCCAGGCGCTCTGCGGAAACGACATGCCCGGGGTGTTCTACGACTATAACTCAGTGGCGAGGTGGACGAAGAGGAAAAAGGTAAACATATTTGAAAAGGACCTACTCATAGTGCCAGTGCACGTATCAAAAGTGCACTGGGCACTAGGAGTAGTGGATATGAGGACAAAGTGGAGGAGAATAATGATATTCGACTCCCTGGGAGGAAGTAACCCAACCTGGTTTAAAAACATAAGAAGGTGGCTGCAGGACGAGCACCTGGACAAGCTGAAGGAGGACCTGACTGAAATAGACGACTGGAAAGTGCCGAGAAACTACGGATCGGAGCCGTACGCTCCCTCGCAGCAGAACTCGTACGACTGCGGACTGTTCCTGTGCCAGTTTGCGAAGTGCATCTCGTTCGCGAAGGGCTTCAACTTCACCAACGAGTCGTCCTCATACCTGAGGAACATGATGATTCACGAAATACTCTCGTGCCAAATACAAGTCTAGTAACCTGTATTTTAACGATGTACATAATGTTAAACTTATGAGCATTACATAAATAAAGTATATGGGTGATACACGAAGTTAATGGCATTTGTAACCTATATTTATCTGAGCTAGCTAACAACCTACAACTTTTAATTTATTCAAAAATTAAAAGTTGTAGGTTAAGTTAGAAATAGAATAGATAAATTACACAAATAAATAAAAATGTAAACAAAATTAGAAAATATGTTACAGTTGGTGATTAATTGAATTGTTTAAAATGGTTGGTTGGTTGGTTGGTTGGTTAACTTGATGTTGCAGTTAAAGGGAGTTTAAGCGCCTGCATTCCCGGAGCATTGAGGATAGGGAATGCGTATCCAATAGGGATTCAGGGCTCAGGTTCTTCAGCTCAAGTTGGAAGAGGCAGGCTCTGAGGGAGACCAGGGACTGGTCAATGTCCTCAATGAGCTTCTGAGATTGAGAGGAGGAAGTGGTGGAATAAGGGCCCTTGGAGTGATTTTTCCGTTTAAAACTGAACTTAGGCCAATTCTTAGTTGAATTATTAGGTGAATTTGCTCTATTTTCTGTGGAGTTGTTGAGGTTAAATCCGAGGGGGTCCAAAATTCTGAGAACCTGGTCGAGGAAAGACTGAACAGTTACCAGGGGAGACAAAGTGGTTATCATGGGATCCCTGTCCATGGGAATAAGCAGATGATAGAGAAAATTTCCAGAATTTGAAATTTCAGATTTTAGGGTTGGACTTACGGGTCCCTTCAGCTCGTTGAAGTCAACACAAACCACGTTCAGTTTAGACCTGAAAAGTGTGAAATTGTGAGTCACAACTTACTGGTAAAGGGTCCTAATCTCCTCGAGAATGAGTCTAGTCAGCTTTATGAGAAGTTGGTTCTGGAATTTATCGTCCTTGACGAAGTAAAATATGACGACCGGGGTCTTAGAGTCCAAGAGGCTGGAAAGGGACCTTGAGGTGGTTAAAACGGGGACCTCAGAGTGGTAAACGGCCTTTGGTTTAGAAGATTCGAGAACCTTTAATCTGAAAAAATAAAAACAAGTGGATAAATCTTACTTTATATTAGATATAGACTTGTGTTTGTTGTCCAGATAAAAAAATAAAGCAAGGGGAAATGAAAGAAGGCCTAAAACCGAGAAAACGGAAAGAACTGAAGTAAAAATTAATAATAAATATAAATAAATAGATATATAGATATAGTAAAGATCGAGTTTAAGTATTGTAATACCAGAAGCGAATTTTTGGTAGAGGTTTTCAGAGCGAGTTAGCCTGGACCTGTCAACCAGGAAGGAATCTGGGTCAGAAGGAAGCGAATAGCGCTGAATCTGAGGTTTATCTGCCCTTAAAGCAACATTTGAGTCCTTAATAGTAGAAAATCTGAGTTTTTGAAGGGGTAAAATGGACCTTCTGTGAAAGGAAGGAAGCCGGGAGAAAAAAGATCTAATGTACATGATACCATCTTAAAAAATAGTTAAAACTGCATTAAAATAAATCATTTGTGAATAAGTAGATAAATTTGTGTGTTTAAAAAAATAAGATATGACAAAAGTATGTGGCTGTAAGTGAGTAACGACAACAACGGGAAGGAAAGTGGGAAAAAATATTGTATTTTTGTAAAATTAGGAAGTGAATAAATAAACATATGAATGAGACTACCTATAAAGTGGTTTTCATATCAATTGTAGGAGAACAGGTGAGAAATTGAGTTATTACTAAACTAAGTACAAAAATATTAAAAATAGACTTTATTCAATTTTTTAGGATGAGACTTTGTTTACAAGGGCATTTGGGGAAGTAGATGAGTCGGAAATGGAGCTATCAGCCTATGCCTCGATCGATATAATACAAGAACAACGTATGTGTAAAAAAAAGACTACTTATTCACAATAATTAGTGTCTCAACAGGCCGCAAACAACTACGCATCGACTGATCCATTTCTGGGATTCATCAGTCCAACCCTGATAGGACTGGATTTCTACAAAGTGTACGCCTACGCAGCAGCAACATGCTTCAAAATAATCGCAATCATAAGTGATAATGAAATTCCTCCCTCCAAGATAAGAGAAGTTAGTGAATTAATAAAATATTTCACAAATTCAGCTCTTTGAAAATATACATGAGATATACTCAAGCGCAATATGCAACCCCCTCCTGTTCAATCAACTGGAATCGCAAGGATTTTTAAATAAATTAGGTAATGGAAGTAATAATAAATTAAATTAGATGAACTGGTAGCGAAGTTTAATTAATTTAAATTTTTATTTGTACACATTAATAATAAATTAAAGTGTTTAAACAAGAAATTAGTCGGTGATATCAGTGATACCCAAGTCAGTTCTAAAGAAAATAAAATAGTAAAACATACACCTGAAAAACACACTCAGACTCGGGTAAGTTCGGAGAGTCGTAAACCTTGCAAATACGCTGCTCACCCTTCCCCTTCCTGAGGAAAAGACGACAAGTGGAAGCGTGAGCAATAACGTTACCACCAGCTAATAAAAAATAATAATAACAATAGAAATATCAATAATAGTAGCAACAGTAATAATAATAATAACCTGGTTTAATGGGATTGGATACGAAGGACATGGCACCAGAAGGCTCAGAGATTACCTGATTGGTGAGTAAAACTGCAACGTTAAACTGTTGAGAAATCTTTAAAAGAGAGGATAAAATCTTGTTGAGACGTTGCTGACGATCAGCCAGCTCTCCACGACCACTGTAATCTACGCGAAACAGAGAAATAATGGAGTCAATAATTAACAAATGATAGTTGTCCTCAACCATCTAAAAATTATTATTATTATTATTTAAATTGTTATAATTACAATTGATTAATTTAAAACGAATAAAAGAAATAAATAAAGAGAAAAAAAGGGGAAATACCTTGGAAGTTATGAGAGAAATTAGCTGAAGAAGATGTTCATTGGTGTAGGCCTTGGAGTACATGATGTTGTCGAGGGTAATAACAGGGTCTAAATTAAAGCGTTTACTGATGTTTTCAATCTTTTCAGGTCTAAAAGTGTTCTCAGTGTCAATGTAGCAGACCTAAAAGAGTTAAAAATAATATTAAAAAAAATAAAATAAAAAATATTTTATTAAATGAAAAAGAGAAAGAATAATGGAACTTTGCCGATCTGCTTCTTGTTAATAATTTGACTGGTGACACAGAGAGTGTGACAAATCTGGGTTTTGCCGGTTCTGTACTCTCCAAATAACTCGGTTATGGACATGGTCTCAATACCGCCGCCCAAAAGAGCGTTAAGCATCTCAGAGCCTGAAATAAGTGTTGATTAGTACATTAATTTATGATAAAAATAAATAAATATAGATAAATAAATACATAAATGGAATGAGAGGAATGTGTATTACCAGTGTTAATTCTGATGATGGACTTTCTCATTTGGTAGAGTTGGCTGGCTGAAATGAAGGAGTTAGAGCACTCAAGTTTAGAGGCAGCCTCAAGAATCTTGTCAACCTTTAACTCGGTTAAACCCTTAATATTACAAAGATCCTTCTTCTAAAGGTGTAATTATAGTAAATAAAAGTAAATAAGTTGATTAGCCAGTTTATTCATGAGAATTTTTTGAAAATAATGAGTGTTAGGAATGGTAAGTAGACTGTTTCAACTGCCCTTAAAATGGTTTTAAAGGTGATTTAGAATATGTTTTTTGGGAATTTAGAGATAATACCGTTGTCTGGATTATCCCTAGAAGGGTGACAATCCCAGAGGTTCTGAGTTTGGTGATGTCGGAAACGTTGATACCAGCCTGTTCAAGAAGGTCCTGGAAATTTTTATTAGAAAACAAAATATTAGAGAATAGGAAAGAATAACTAATTATCTATCTAATTAGTGAAAATAAGTTAAATATGTAGGCACAATGGGCTGATAAGGGAGTTTTATGTCCTCTGAAGTCTCGCATGTGGTGAAGGATTGCTTGGAAACGCCCTTAGACTGGGTGGAAGGAATAGTAGTCATTTTAAATAATAATGTAAAAGTAAATCCTAAGCCATAATAAGGCGGTAAAATGGTGATGTGTAAGGTGGATCATGAAAATTCTACAGTGGAAACGACCACGAGAGAAAATTAAAAAGAATGAAAGACAAGATAAACAGCTAAGTTAAGGAAGGATTACGGAAAAGAATCTAAAGGAAGAAAGTGGTTAAAATGACCGGGTTTGGAAAAAAGGCCAATTAAATTAAATATTAAGATTTGATCTGTCACCTCTCAAATGTGTGAAGATTTTGATGGGAAAATCTTCACACATTTTAGTTTTTTTTAGCCCATGTAAAGATAACCTTGAATATGCGCCAAAGAGGGTGTTTTTGGTGCAGATGAAATTTAAACTGGCGAGTAATCGGTGGAAGATCTATTGGACGTTGCATATATGGTGCACAAATCGCAAATGTGCATGAGCCTTTGGGTCTAACAGAGGTACATAATTTGAAATAGTATTTTTTTTTAGTACATTCACCTTCGAGCTACTTCTTGTTTTTATTTTGGTAGTTTTACCCCCGAGGATATTAGTATAAACCTGTGTAAATAAGTGAGCTTTCGAGAGGATGAGTTGCATTCTAAAGTGTAATAACACGGATGACGAGATTCTCATCCAGGAGGAGGACGGATTTTTGTCAAAGTCGCATGATTACGTAAGTTAAACTCTAGTTTTGGAGGAACTTGACCAGAATTGACTGATGAACACACATTAGGTTGATGTGTATCCTAGTTACTTCTTAATGATTAATAATTACTTTAGGCTGAAAAACCTTCCATTATATACAAGCCCAGTACTATGGTACCGCCTAACAATATTCTCGAGATTCCACCGCCTAAGGATCTTGAGTTCCCTATTACCTTTTTTCCCACTGTTGACAACTTTTTTGATGCAAGTAATAATGTTCTGGTAACCTTGATGGAGTTGCCGGGCTTTCCTACTTCGGACATTGAGGTTAACATTGGTGAGGGCGAGCTTTGTGTATCTGGTTAGTTTAAATTTTCAAATATTATTTTAGGGCCCAGACCTAAGGACGAGCTTTACGATAAATATGGAGACAATTTGAACATCCATATTAGGGAGAGAAAGGTTGGTTTTTTCTACCGGAGGTTTAAGTTGCCGAGCAACGCCTTGGACTCGACTGCCAAGGCTACCTACGACAACGGTATTCTTACCATCAAGATTGAGTGCTCTCAGTTTTCTCCCACTAGGCGTTTGGAAATTGGTCCTCAGTCTGAGAATGACCAGAAGTATTCTAAGGTCAGTGTAGGATAGGCTATTAATGTCATTTTTAATTTAAAACATTTATAAATACTCGTTAGACTATATTTTTTGGTCTAATTCTGGGTGTATGTGTGAAGTTTTAGTTTCCATGATTGCGTCGATGAGTCCGTATTCAATCGCCTCCGAGGGTCTCATGTAGTTGTCCCTCGTGCAATCCCTCTCTATGGTTTCTATACTTTTTCCTGTAAAATGCGATAAATGGCTGTTAAGAATCTGTCGTATTTGTAAAATTTCGTTGGCTTGAATTTCAATGTCGCTGGCCTGCCCATGAGCCCCTCCTGAAGAAATTTTTAAATAGTTTTTTAAATAACGGTTACCTAGAGGCTGATGGATCATTATTCTCGAGTTTGGCATTGCGAATCTTCGTCCTTTAGTTCCAGAAGCCAGCAGAAAGGCTCCCATTGATGCAGCCTGGCCCAGGGAGATAGTCTCCACAGGCATTTTCAAACTTTGGAGCAAGTCGTAAATTGCCAGACCTAAAAACATTGTGAATATTGAGAATTTCAATAAATGTGTAAAGTATTTGGAAACTAACCGGCAGTCACAGACCCCCCAGGTGAGTTAATGTAAAATTTAATCGGCAAATTTGGGTCATTCTCGTTTATTCGAAGGATAGACGTGATTATTCTAAATGACACTTTATCAGTGAGGTCTCCAGAGAGGAATATGATCCTGTTCTTGATAAAAAACTCGTCCACCTTTTTATCGTAGTAATCCTTCTACAGATAATTGGTGTAAAACTGGGATTTGAAGGTGTTTAAACAAACCGCATTGTCGTTTTCAGTTGAGTATTCTTTAAAATTATGAGGATTAGGGGCGTTTCCCCTCACTTTACTCAGGTTTGATATGAAGCAGGATTGGGGCCTGGAAAGATGCGATATTATCCTTTTACTGAAGGAAACTGTTTTTATAGTGAATAGAAATACTAGCCATTTATTTACACAATTTAACCTCATCAATTATGAAGGTATAAAAATCGGAATCTGGGCGGTTTGTTAGCCTTACACATAATTCCACATCACAACTAACTTTATATCCTCCTCTTAGCTCACCAATTATGCCATTTAAAAAATGTAAATTGAAGTTTTATTCATATGTTTCATAAATTTAATAACTATTTTTAGGCCCTGAGTTAGTGGATGCCTCCAAGAAATGCCAAGTCGTTCTCCCCTACCACAGTTACAACATTGGCCAGATAACTCTCAGGTTAAACCACATAAAATCGTATTTAAGGCATAACTCCCCCGGGAGTATGGACGAAATGGTTGAAATGCTAGAGGTAATTGACAATCTATTTACACATTTATCAATGATGTTAAGATATTTGTTTTTAGACTGTTAAGGGAATCAGACAGGATCTGGGTTTCTAGTTTTGTAAGTTGATGCAGCAGAGGCCAATCCCCGTGGAAGGCTCGGCTGAAGCCGAGGCCATAATGTCGTTCGAGGGAAGGGAGAGTTTCCTGGCCACCCTGTATCCCCCTGATTTAATTTTTAATAATGGAAATTAATTTGTACCATACCTGTATACAGTTCGAATTTATTGCACAAGTGATACCCATCGGGGCATGAAGCCATCGCCTCCTCCTTACTGAGAAAAGTGAATAATCAATTAAAAACCTGCAGTTGGTACATCCAATGGTAACGTAGGAAGACTCAATGCCTCCCAGGGAAAAGGATGCCTCAGCCTGAATTTCGTCTGCTCCGACAGCCTGAACACTAGATATTTGAATTAACAAACATGAACAAAAACAGAGAGTTCGTCCAGAAGGAAGGGGAAGTCACAGTTGGAAGTGAAGGGAGCCCCCCCGATGTAGAGAGGGAGAGGGTTGGTCCTTGTTAGAGCTGAAATGAAATGATCCTCCATAATTTACCCTTTGTAGAGTGTTTAGAGTCCAAGATTCCTGAGAGTTTTGAGATAAAGAAACTAACCGTCCACGTATAGGTAGATGTCATACTTCTCCCGGACCAGGGCCAGGTGGTACCAGTGGTGTTGCTGGAGACGACTGTTGGAGGTCATCTCTGAAGAAAGTAAAATGTGTCGACCTACCGACTGTCTTATTCCCCTCCAAAGAGACGGAAACCTTTATACGACCACTCTGATCATATTAAAACTTATATTGAACATACATTGGGATTTATTGAAATTTCAGGTGTTGCCTCATTTACCAAGTCAGTCTTATACCCCTGAGAAATAAATGTGCTTAATGACAAACCTTGTGAATTACTGGGCAGTACTGATCGTATTTAAGGCTGTTTAGATGCGATTTTTCGTCCGATAACATATAGATGTAAAACATATAGGTGAATTCCATAGTCTTAAAGAAATCGTTAGATTTCAAGTGAACAAAGTTGCCTCGAAAATAAGCAGATGTGCCTACTCCTCCAAAACCAGAGTGGCCTGAAACCTGACCGACTCCGTGGTTCCCCCAACCGCTGCTATCGACGGGAATGGACTCGTCGAACTTCATATATAGGACTCTTCCTACACACATTCGTTTAGAGTTTGCAGATAAGTTATGTTATCCAAAAAAATAGGAGAAGATTGAGATGTGTATCTGTATATGGGCTTACCCAAACGCCTGGCATCTGGCAGCAGTATTTTTTCCGAGTTATTTATGCAAATCGCAGAATCTACCGTTAGATCACACTTGTCGTACTTGGTAGACCGTGCAATTGGTATACACATAAATAATAAAAGGTTAAATTGCGATAGGTTAAAATTCATATTTCCTTATGTTACAATTTCTCATGCTTAAAATCTAGTAAATGGCAACGAAATAAGAGTAATATAGGGAACGACATCACATGAACTCTGATGTATAAAAGGTCAAATTTAAACCATAGAAAACAGAATATTTGATTAAAAGAATTAAGTTTAAATTGATATTGAAGGAATCTAAGTGAAATAAATAAAATATTTTAGGTAAAATTTAAATAGTGGAAGGAAGGGTAAATATGAGGATAGTAAAACATCTGGAGGATAAATGGGAGTGAATGGAGAATAGTTATAAGTAATAATTTAATGTGAAATAAAAAAATCAAGGAATTATAGGAAGGTGTGTTTGAATTTATGAAAAAGGTGTTAAGAGTAAGTCATTGAAAAATCAGGTAAATCACAAGTAGTCCCCTAATGGACTGGGAAATCTCATTGAATGTAAAAGTGGATGTGTAAACTTGCGGTTTGAGTTAATAAAAGTATTATTTTATTGAAAAGAATCACTTTGCTGTGGGGAAGCAGATTAGTGTAGCATTTTGGATTAAAAACTCATTGTAATATATATTTTAATAATTTTAAATAATGGACCAGGATTTATACGACGAGTTCGGAAATTATGTTGGTCCGGGATTGGAGGAGGACTCAGATGCTGGCCTGGATTCAGACATCAGTACTCCAAGGAGTGAGCCTGAGGAGCCAGAGCCAGAACCGTCAGTAACCAGAGTGACAAAAGATAGCATTGTAGAGTATGATGAGGATTCTAGAGTAGATGATGTCTACGAGGATGCAGAAGTCTTCATCAGAGAGGAAGACACTCAAACTATCGAAGTTCCCATCGTAAAAGCTGAAGAAAGTCACCTGGAGAGAGTGAGTAATATCAGAAGGCTAGACAGCGACATAAGCTCCAAGAATTTTGATATTATGGAAGAATCGATGCCCAAAAATAA
>JAQQTN010000055.1:4840-39564 GCA_029379255.1 Theileria luwenshuni
TAACCATAAACTGGTATCCCTAATAACCGTAATAACCGTTATAACTCATTAAAGTAACCATAATAACCAATAACTACCTATTAACTAATAACCATTATAACTACCTAACAATAATAACTAACTAAAGATAATAACTAATAAACAAATAATATAACTGCCATTATATTATTGTTATTGTTATTATAGTTGTTATTACCAAATTACTGTAAGGTCAAATGCGACAGGAAGTTGACAACCTCCTCAGTGTGCGCGTGGTGTTTAAACTTGGTGATTCCCTCGAGCGCGTACGTCACGTACTCCAGTATCCTCTTGGTTTTATTGTACTTTTGCACAAAGCGGTCAAACTTGACGTTCAGGTCGTAGTCGTTGCTCAGTTTCGCGTTGTTCTTGGGCACCAGGTTTCCGTCCACGTGCTCGTACAGAATGTTGGTCTGCAGGAACTCCTCGAACTCGGCCTCCAGCTTTATCGCCGGGTCCTCGTTGATCACCTGCCTCTTCTCGAGCACGTTCTTGATGAAGTGGCTGTACAGCTTCGAGGTCAGCGGACTGCTCAGGAGCATCTTGGTTGCCCAGAACTGCACCTTCACCTCCTCGTATATCAGCTCGATCGAGTTCTTGGTGTCCCTCTTCACAAACAGGTCGTTCATCGCCAACCGCCTCTTCCGCGTCGCCATGTTCTCCTTCACGCTGTTTAAAAACTCCTGCATGTGTCCTCTGTACTTGTTGGTGTTGATGAAGTACTTCTCAAACTCGTTGCAGCTGTCGAAGATGTCGACCGCCACGTCAAACTGGATCGAGTACGTCTGCTCCATGATCAGGTTCTTCATGTCGTTGCTGCACTCCATCGCCTTCTGCCTGCAGAACTCCTCCGACAGCTGGTCGATCTGCTCCTGGAAGTGCAGGCTCTCGCTGAGGCCTATCAGCGAGTGGTCCATGTCGTTTATCTGAATGCACCTGAACACCTCGGACAGACTGGCCCTCAGCACCCTTCTCAGGGCCGCTGCGCACGCGCAAGCGCTCAGCCTTGCCGCGTGTAGCAGCGTTCCCCTGACGTTGCTCTGCACCAGGTCTGCCACTAGCGGCTCCCAGTCCGCTCTGTCCACCACGTGGTGGATGCTTCTGAGCATTTGGTAGAGCACTCCCGAGGTGTACACGTGCTCCGGCTCCATGTGCTTGATGTGGAACTTCAGCCAGTGGCTCACGTTCGTGAACGCCAGCTGGTTAAGCAGGTTGCTGTCCGCGTGCTCTCCGCTCACCATCTCCAGTGCGCTGTTGTAGTAGGGCGTCGTCGGCTTATCCTCCAGGTATATTTCACTGCAGTTTGTGAAGTACAGGTACCTGTCCCCTGTTTTTGTCGTCTCTTTACTTTCCGATTTATATTCTCTTTCCCTATCCTTGTCTCTTTCTCTGTCCTTTTCCTTTTCCAATTTATTTTCTTTATCCTTTCCTTCAGATTTATACGTGTTCTTATACTTCTTATCCTCTTTTAAAGCTGAGTTGTTCTCCTTCAGGGTCGTTCCTGTGCTCGTTTCCTTCGGGTTACCTCCCTCCTTCAAGTTCGAGTTCGAGGACGTGTACTCCGAGTCTAGCGAGTTCATGTTTGCGTTAAGCGTGTTCGGGTCCTGGTTGTCGTCCAGGTACCTGAACGATATTTGCTTGTTTGCGATATCCACTTCTCTGTAGTTTGACTTCTGCACAAGTATTTCCGGCGGCAGCCTGTCGATCACGATCGGCCTCACCAGCACCCAGCCCGTGTTTGCCTGCGTCTTGTGCCACGCGTAGAGCGGCACTTGCAGTCTCTCCAGCGACACGCTCGGCAGCGGCGTCAGCAGCACCAGCTTGTTCCTGTCGATGTTTTTGTGCAGGCTCGTCTCCACTCCGTTGTTGATCTGTATGAACTCCACGTTTATGAGCTCGTCGGACCCGTAGTCCTTGTTCAGCATGTCAAAGTTGATGTCGAGGCCGTTGTTGTTTCCCCCGAGACTCGTCCTCGACGGCGGCTCTATCAGCCCGAACATGTGCGAGTTAATCCTCGACGTGAAGTACCTCACGTACCTTCCGGGCTTAATTGAGTCCATCATCGTCAGCTTCTTCTTGTACAGCACTTCAGTCCTCTTGCTTATTTTAGTGTAAAATTCCGGGTCGTACATTTCCGGCATCGGGAACAGGTTCAGCGCCAGCTCATGGCCGTCCTGCAGGTTGTCCTGCAGGTTTCCTCCGTATATCTTCAGGAACTGTTCGGGCGCTATTGGCAGCTTCATGATCGTGTAGTTTCCCGTGATCATGTTGTGGACCACCTCGATCAGCTGCCTGATGAACTGCTTGATGCTCTCCCTCAGGCTCTGCGGCGAGAACCTGTTCAGCTTGCTGTCCATCGAGGCAATTTGTCTTTCCAGCTCTATCTTCTTCCTCACCAGCCTCCTCTCCAGGTTGTTCAGCTGATTGTTCATCAGCGACTGAAACTTGTGGTTCAGCGTCTTCAGGAACGAGTCTATGCTGAATATGTTGAACAGCTCCTCCCTCAGGCGCTCCGCCTCCTCGTTGTTCAGCGACGTCGAGTTGAACGAGTTCGTCAGCATGTCGTAAATCTGCTTTTGGGACGTCGAAATTTGCATCTTCATCTCATCTCTGTTGCTCAGGAAGTCTCCGCTCTCCTTCGCCTGAATCGACAGGCTGAACAGCTCCAGCAGGTGCAGCGGCAGCATCTGTCCCTTCGAGTCTATCACGCCTCTTTTGTACACTCTTTCCACCAGCTCTTCGTGCGTTTTAATGTCCGTTTTCTCATTTATTAAAAACTCCTTCGCTCTGGTTCCCACCACCATCGTTTGCTGTGGAGTAAGGCCCAGACCGGCCGGCGCCGAGCTCGTGATGAACTCCTTCAGCGACCACGGCCAGTTGCTCGGGTCGTCGCTCGCCTTCTTCACCAGTATGTACAAATCGTTCGGGTTATTCGACACGTAGTTTCTCACCACACTTCTGGTTAACTCAGCTCCCACTTTCGAGTCATCTTTGATTCCCGGAAGGTCCACGAATATTGCGTAAAGCGCATTCGGCACGTATACCTCCACTTCCAGCTCATCTGACAGTATAGTCTGTCCCAGCGACTGCATATGTATTCTCATTGCGTCCTGCACTTCGTGTATGTTCATGAATTTCCCGTTGAATTTACACACTATTGCGTTCGTTTCGTTTAATAGCATTTCCTCGTTTCCCGAGTACTTATCTTTAAAGCTATTTTTTAATCCTTCTCTCAGATTCTCCTTTAAGGTCTCTTTTAAATTGTTTAGCGTCGTCAGCGGCTTCATTATGATCGAAACTGGCTGTTTCGTTCCCGTATCTGTGCTCGAATACCCGATTGGACCTCCCATGATGAAGTCCAGCAGCGTTGTCTTTCCCATCGACTGTTGGCCGAATACCACTAGCCTCGGCACTTCTGCTTCCAGTCCTCCCAGTTTCATGAGTTGGTAGCAGTGGATATACATTAGTTTCACGTCGCTTAGCGACTTTATCACTTCCAAGTGCTGTTTTGCCAGCGTTATGCATTCTGCCGTAATGTCAGTCAGATCTTCAAGTTTTGTTCTTCTTTGGTGCATCATTTTTACTGTATTTGTTTGATTAATCTAACTTTACTTTATTTTACAATCGCCTGTGTAAGTCACAGATTTAGAGGTGTATTTTTATTAGGGTAGATTTAAAATTTCCTTTAAATATATAAAGTTATTTCCATTATTTAATTTAAAATTTTTAAAATTATATGATAAGGGTTCTAATTAAAATATACTGATTTACTCCTCTATTACTTCTAGCCTCTCCCCATACATTGCATTGGAGTTAATTATTGCACATTTCACTCCTTATTTTTAAAACATGAAAGACCATTGTCTAAAACCGTCTATCTGAAAGTGTAAGTATTATAGAATTAATGTGTTTATGCAACTAAACTAGATTTAAAAATGCCAAGTGGCCCAAGGTTCGAATTATTTAAATCTCTAGGGATTAATTATTACGGATTCCATGTTAAAAAAAATAAAATTTACGATTATCTTTCTCTTGGAATTTGTTCAGTATTAATCGGAACCACAATCTACCTAGGTTTGTGAGAGTACTCATTAATAACACCAGGTGTAACCTTCGTGTACAATTGGCGCCAATCAATGCTCCTTCTGAGGTACCACCACGCAAAACTCGAAGTAATAAACCAGCTACTACTTATTCCTAAACTTATTTACTTAGAAAACACCAAATCATCCATTATCCAGGTAGAACGTAAAAAGTACATCGATCTCATCGAAACCGCCAGGAGAAACAACATTCTGCCGCCCAGATCTGTGGTGACAGAACCGAAAAAACAATAATTTGCCAACAGCATTAAACTTAATTTACTTTAACCAAATACATCTTTAAGATATCGCCTTCAGGATCTTCCCAAACAACGGAAACCTCCCCTGAACCCACCAGTAGTTAAAAGCAAAGGTCTTTACGAAAGGAAGAACAAGTGACTGGGGTAGTAGAGTCAATAGCCTAAACAAAAAGGTGCCAGTAATGTTAGAATAACGTTTTTTTGGGTTCTTCGAGTCCAAAGCCTTAATTATCACGTTTACGGCCCTAAATCTAGTTCCACCTATCTTTCTCAATTCTCCTAAATTTCCATTAGCTAATTATTTTATTGATAATGTTAGTTAGTTACTAACTGTAGATATTAGTTAATTGTTAATAGTTCTAATTAAATTAAATTAGCTATATTTAATTAAATAAATAATAATTAAATAATTAAAGATCGAACTTAAACTATTTTTTAAATCCAGTGTTTCCTTTAAAAGGTACTCTTTATCGTCGTCTGAAGGGATTAGGTTTTCACTCAAAGCGGTGTCACTCATAGGGCCTGGCGATATGCAAACAAACTTAACTTTTTTGGACAAAAACTCCATAAGAAGACACTCGTGAAGTGACCTAATGGCCCTTTTGGAGGTCATGTAGGAACTCTGACCTGGGAAAAATCCATAGTCTAAAACGCTGGAAACGAAGATAATCCTTGGTTTTTTGTGAGTAGATTTCTTTAAAAGAGGGTAAAGGTGCAAAGTTGTTCTTAGGTATCCAAGTAAATTGGTTTCTAGGACTTCCTTCCAAGTGTTTATTTCCTTTGTAACATTTTTATAACTCAAGCTTGATTCCTGATAATATGTAAGGATGTTTAATTATTAAATATTAAGATAAAAATCTGAAAATAAAAAGAAAATTAGGGATTAAATGTCACAAGTTGGTAGACCATGGAAACTAACTAAAGTACCTCTAATAGGGAAAATCGCCAAATTCCGGCGTTGTTAACCAATGCAAATAAGTCGGGAATGTTGTTTTTTTTAGTTTCTCTTAGAATTTCCTTAACAACTCTTAAAACTGAGTCATCGTCGGTCACGTCCATGAGGTGGACTGAGCCCACATTTTTGAAGTAATTGGAGTCTCCCTCCTTATCTTGTAGTCTACAAGTATTTTAGACTTTATTTTTTATTTATTCTCAATTTTATAAATTAGTAACTTGCCTATTACTTCCTGTTTGATCAGTGATGTCGTTTTCCTTCTCTTCCTCCTCTAATGAAACTTCGTTACTTACACATTTTGGTAAATTGGTGTTATTATCATTTGAAATGTTTAAACTGATATTTGAGAATACGTTTTGCACTTTTTTAACTCCACTTTCACTCTTACAGCCTGCGATTACAAAGTAGCCCCTTCTGGGCAGTTGTCTGCATAATTCAAGTCCAATCCCACTGTCACAGCCCGTGACTAACACTGACTTATTAAGCATTTTAAATTATGAATTTCAGGGATTAACTAAACTTATATGAGTAATATCTACAAGTAAATAAATAGTGTAGCTAGTTATCAAATGGGTCAAAGATTCCAAATTTTATTTTTCATTCTAGTTGCACTAGTCATTTTAAATTAAATCGTACCTAATTTCAAATGCTGAAGGGAATAATGAGTGAATTAAAGGTTGATTCCATCTGTCACTTTACATGTTACACATTACTTACAAACATTCCTACTATTTATATCTTAATATTGAACCCACTAAAATGAATCTGCTTAAGAGACTGTTTTCCAGAAAATACCGGAGTTCCAGGAACCGGAACATTGAGAATGCAATCCTAAAACTGGAAGATGAAAAGCCCAGCAACTCTGCTCCCAGGGACAATTTAGCTCAAATAACTGATGAAATATCTCTAGAAAAGGATAATAACTCTAAAAGTAACCAAGAAGATAGGCAAAAATCCATAAACAGTGATCCCAGTGACCATCCCCTCAACATCTCCCTCCGACCTCCTCAAAATACCTTCATTCCCTCAATTGCCCCAATAACCAACTTCTTCGGGAACGAAAACAGCTCTGATGACGTCATTAACACCATTATCAAGGAACTCAACAAGATAATCTTCGAACGCGAGGAACTCAAGAGGAAGCTCTACTTGAAAACAAAATCCTACAACTTAATCAAAAAAAAGTTTAACATCTTTCTAGTCAACAAGCTCTACCGACCCATTAAGATCGTTTAATTTTAATTACTTAAACTACTATATTATTAATGTTATTACTGTTGTTATTATTATTATTGTTGTTGTTGTTAATATTATTGTTATTATTCTTAATATTGTTAATGATACTATTATTATTAATATTATTGTTGTTATTAATAATATTAACAACAATAATAACAATAACAATAATAAATAATGTATATATATGAGATTATAATATTACAATATTGTACAGATGTTTGCCGGTTAACACTGTAAGCAACTTCAGCATTAACACCACGTTTGGAACTATTATTATCTTCTCTTCCTTCTCCCAACTTTGCTCCTTTCCAGTCAACTTTACCAAGTTGTTATGATTCCCGTTTAATAGAGATAATTGACACATGTGATGACTCACTGAAACCACTGACTGCGGCCATTCATTCTGTTTAAAGTGAAATCTCGGCACAAACTTAAACTTATCAAAGTTAATGTACAGATTAAACGTTTTACTCTTCTTCCCACCGAAACTGTTAAACACTTCGTACTTGTAGTAGTAAATATCCAATATGTCCTTCAAATTACTCCTTATTCTCTCTATCGTCTTCCTAACACTGATATCACCTCGTTCTTCTTTTTGTTGTTGTTCTTCTTTTTGTAGTTCTTGTTCTTGTTGTTGTTTATTGTTATGCCCTTTGTTAAGTTGAATCAACAAATTGTAGTTTTCTAAATTCGTCCACCAAATCAACTTACTTTCATCAACTGTATGTCTTTCCTTACATTCTGTATTTCTCTGGTTCAATTTAGTCTTATCTAGTTCCAATTGTAATTCTTGTTCGTCCTTATCGTTAACATAGTCATCATCAAAATCATTATCATGGTAATCAAACGTGTCAATAATATCAATAGTTCTCAAGTTCCTATTCACTTCCCTCAACAACATTCTACAATGCCTGACAATCCTACTTCTAACATCACTCTTCAAACTACCATAAACCATTCCAATTAGATTGTAATTATTATTGTTGTTATCGTTGTTGTTATTATTGTCCATATTACCAATACTACCATTGTAGATACTACTATTAGTTGTGTTAGAACATAAACTGTTGAGTAATTGTAGGAATTGAACTGTTCCATTGGGACACTTGGTGAAGTTACTATCTCCATAAACCTCCAAACAAAGCAGCTTCAAGCTGTCTTTCAAGTCAACTTTTAAATATTTGTTAAAGAATATCTTCAGGAGCCTGATGCAGGCTATGAAACTCAAGTCCGTCATGATCACGTTCCTGCAACTCTCCATCAACTTGTAGTTGCTCTCCAAAACAGAATTGTCATCTACACAGCATATTAATAATTGTTAATATTGTTGATAGTTGATAATAGTTATTGATATTATTATCTATCTAAATACGAATTAATATTAAGATTGTTACCTATTAACTCACAATCATTGTGGGAATGACGATCATCCAAATAAGAATGATTAACAAACTGTGAGTTGTAGTGATTTAGTGATATGATCTCGTAAATGTGGTTATAGTACACAAATAGGTGATTATTTCTCAAAACTGACTGCAGTTTGTACCTGTTTCTCAATTCTTTCGCCATTGCCACCAAAAGCGACAGCACAGTCCTGTCACACGCCTCCCTCTCCCTCGGCCACCTGTTACTCGACTCCCACTTGATAAGTAACTTTATTCTCTTATTGTTCTCTGAAACCATTCCCTCTCTTGTCAATTCCTGGTCCAAGTGCCAGTTGTACACATTGCAGTAAGAGTAAGCCTCGTTCAGAATGTGTACGTTTAGTATCTTCAGGGGCACTTCCTCCAAACTCGTCAACAAATCCACTAACTCGTTGGTGTCCGATATTAATGATTTGTGGAAATCTGTTATCAGTGGGTATTTAACATTAAAGTTACTCAAAACAATCCTCCACCTTCTATCGAGTATGTTTCTTTCTATGTGTCTCAATATTTGAACGTTCAAGTTCCCCTCCAACTCGTGTGCTTTCAACACTAAACCCTCTTCCTTAGACCTAATTCCTCCTCTTCTCTCTACATCTTTATTGTGATTGTTTAGTCTCTTTACTCCAGAACTATCTAATTCTCTCAAATCCACGTAATATTGTATATTGTTGTATGTTCTTGTCAACTTCCACTTTCCATTCCAGAATATTCTGTAAAACTCACTCTCCAACCTCTTCCTGTTCAACTCCTCCTTTAATGTACCCTTTCCACTTAACTTTACATCCTCTTTACCATTACTTTCCAAACTCACTCCATTCCCTAACTCATTTCCAACACCGTTGTTTGGTCTTAAAATGTTTCCATTTTGTGAACCTGTCGACACGTACAGTGGCCCCAAATCCTCAGTTGACTGTACATTGTGGTTAAATGTGAAATACACAATGTAATTATAATCGTAATTGTCATTATTGTTGTTATTATTATTGTTGTTGTTATTATTATAGTTGTTATTACAATTATGATTATTATTGTTTTCTACCAATTTACTATACTTTCTTAAACTGTATACGTGGATCAAGTACAGCCTTTCCCTGAGTCCGTACTTTAACAAATACTTTAATTGAATCAATTCCCAAACTTTATTTTCTTTTTTTGTCGGAAATATCATATAATTTTCATAAAAGTTACTCAATTTATTCCTTTGTTGGAACAGCCTTTCTATCTTATATTCCTTCGAACTCCTTTCACTGTTCAATATGTTTAATCCAATCTCCACAAAGTACAACAATTGTGGCAGAAACACTTGGACCTGTTCCAACAAATTTACCCTCGGGTACCTTTCAATTCTCATTATCAACCTTACTGCACTTTCTTTTAATACTTCACTTCTGTAGTATCTTTCAAGTTCACTTCCCAACTTTATCTTATCTCTTATTATCAACTCCTTTATCTCTTCCACCCCCTCCTCCTCTTCCAACACACTTTCACTCGCACTCTCCCTTTTACAGTACAAAACAGTCTCATTCCTTAGTCTTGAACCTTCCCTTTCCAATTTACCCAAACTATTTTTCCAATAATTCACCAGAAATTGAAAGGTGTTTCTAAACAGTATTACGGCCTTAACGTCGTAAGAGTAGTTGTTAATCACACACAAATGAGTTATTAACAGGTTAAACACGTACCCGTTAAACTCCATCGTTGCAAAAATCCTTTCATTTCCAAAATCTTCAAAATCTTCAAAATTCCCTTTATTCTTACTCTTACCCTTATTCACGTTTAAATCAAAGGGCAATAGATTATGCGATTTAAGGAACAGTTTAATCAGTATAATTGTGTTCGGTATATTTGTGTATTTTTTATTTATTTCGTCCATTTCCCTGAGTATATACTCGTTTACGTTCTCCTTCCTCGTGTTTTTCTTGAGGTCGTACTTGACCACTGTGAAGAATGCCTTCAACTGAACTACTTTTTTTAATTTTTTGTTATTTATTTCTATTACCACTACATTATTTAGTAAATTATTGTTCGTATTCGAATTTTCCCAGAGGTATAGGCTCGTTTCACTGTCATCCTTCCCACTCACCTTGTCTAGGTCTTTATCCCCTCCTAATCTACCATAATTTCTCTTTAAATGGTCTAAAATGTTTTTAAAATTATCCAAATTGTATATTTTAACCAAAAAATCCAGGTTCAAGTCACTGGTCACCAGATAACCGTATCTACAGCCTCCGATCACGTCAAAGGATTCCACCTGTTTTTCTGATTCTAAATCTCTCAAAATTCCTTTAAAATTATCTAAAATCGACCTCACGTAGGAGGAAGTGGGATTCTTCGGATCATCTAACTCAAATTTGTGTTTTCGGATCACTTTTATTACGTCCTCTTCCTTCAAGTTTGTATTTACCAAATTTAAGTCTTCATCTGACCCATTTCCCTTCCTCTTCTTCTTATTTTTCCTGTTATTCATTCCCAGTTTCCTCCTTTAACTGAAATACATAATATAGTACATAATGGTATCAACTGACTCTGGTCAACCACACATTACCGTTCAAATTAAGTATATTTCAAATATTTTATATGTGTATATCAATTCCAACTAATTTAAAATTTAATTAAATTCATCTTTAAAATAACGGCACTGGCTCCAGGTGGTGTAAGTCGAAGTACTGCAGGTCCTTCCCAATTCCGTATACGTTTTTGTGTACCAAATTCCCTATTAACTTCCTCCTTCTTTCTTTTTCTAAGTTATATTTCTCAAGTTTATCACTTTTCATAAATATATTGTTCAGTATCAGCTCTCTAAACTGCGCGTAGTTAAACTTGTTGTTCTCCTGGTTTATGTTATTCAGGTTATCCAGTATGTTCCTCAGGCTTCTCCCCTTGAAGTAGTTAATTATCAACTCGTCCATTCTCAGCGCGTACTGAATCGTCTTTATGTCTATTGAAAGCGTCTCTAAGTTCAAATTGTAGTAACTTATCAACGAGTATATCTCATTCAGGTTAAACCTCGACTCATACAGGTTAATCATCAGTGCGTTGAACTCCATCGTCAACTCTCCCAATTCGTTCCCCAATACTCGCATTACGTTTAAAAACACCTTCTTCAGGTCGTCGTTTACCTTAAACTCTATTTTATCCACAATCTCCTTATACAATTCATCTACAAAAGCAAATGATAATAATTGTTAGTTGTTAATTAGTTAATAATTATTAGATGATAGTTAATTAATTACTACTAGTAATTAATTAATAATTAACTATTAAATAATTAACTAATTATAAGTTACTTAGTTTAAATTTGAGAAATTTGTTAAAATCGTGAAAATAGCGCTGTAGAACGTAGTTTATGTCCTCGTTCTGGTCCCTGTACTTCTCCATCAAGCAGACCACCAGCGGGTCGTTAAAGAACAGGTAATTGAACTTATTTTTCATTTTCAGCTTGTTTAAGTTGAGTGCGTCTCTGACTATGTATTTTACGAAGCATTCTCTCTGAATATTGTCTGTCATTTCCTTTTCCAAATCTTCCATTTGTTCCAGGTAATCATCCATGTTCGTAAGGTTACTGCTCAACTCCGTGAACGCGTTGTCCTTCGAAAACACTGACTCCTGGTCCTCATTTTCCAAAGTTTTACTTCTTTCTTTTATTTCTTGAAATTTATTTTGTAAATCACTTTTTTCAGATCTATCATTGGTCACACTTTCTTCTTCCGATTCATCTTTTTCCGTATTTCCGTATTGATTATTACTGTTTGACTTATTCCGGTTAAATATGTTGTTGTTTGGGTTATTTTTTATGTCGAAATATATGTCCATTGCCACCAGCCTTTTAAACACGTCCTTCAGGTCAAACAGCGATTCCTCCCCCTCGGATCTCCCTGAAATTCAATATTTATTTACTTTTTTGCTAAACTTACAGTATTCTACCATTTTTGCTTATTTTTTCTGAATTATTAACTGTAGTCGACCGACATCTTCCTTTTTCAACAGTGCTTTAAAGTGCCCTTATATCTTTTATTTTTTTTATTTATTTCAAAATGTTCCTAAAATTACTTTTTATTTATTTTTATTATTTTTGACCTTCCATTTACTTTTTTATTTTTTACTCCCTTACTTCCTCTACACATTCTAACACTACACCACGCAACTTCCACTCCATAACACATAAATATTTATATCTATGCACTTATAGATATAAATATTTATTTATTATGTCTAAATAGGGATGTAATTTACAGTATAAATTATCCTTTCCTATTTAACACGTGTAATCCAGGAGCCTTTGCATCACCTTAAAATTGAACAGCACTTTTGAGAAATCCAGCTTCCTTTCCTTCTTTAGCTTTAAAAATAAACAGTAGTAGTCCTCCGAGCACACCAAAAACTTAATGTGTTCCTTCTTAACTTCCTCTTTTGTCAAACTCTTTGTGTCTGTCTTTAGCCTCGGAACGTCCTTTATATACTTGTAGTAGCCGTTTGAAATGAAGTCCAGCAGCTCCAGCCTGTTCTCCGGCTTCAGCACCAGCAACAGCGTCGACAGGAAGAACGGCAACAGAATCAACAGCTTCCTGTTAATCGAGTACAGCCCTCCTTCAAAATGAGGCTCAGTTTCATTCATCAGTCGGTACAGGCTCTCCAGCAGTATCTTCTCTCTGCTCGTCTCATTTCTTTCTCTTGAGGTACTCCCCATCTCACTCATATTCCATCTACTTCTTTCTGATTGTCCCAAATTCCATTCATTCATACCATTATCTTCCTGATTTCCCCATTCTTCCTTCTCCTCGTTGTACACTGGCACCATCAGGAGCGTGTTATCCAGGAAACTCCTCCTCACGAAATTTAAAATGCTCACGTAAAAGTCCACCCGATATTGGTTCTTACTCAATTCCTTTTTGACAACTTCCTCGTTCTCCAGTTCACTGTTGTCTGTATTCTCAGTGTTATTGTCGTCCATATTGTTATCCAAATTGATGTCCATGTTATCCGTATTGTAATTATCACTGTTATTGTTTAAATTATTATTGTTACTATTATCCATATTGTTATTGTTGTCCATATTATTATTTGTATTATTACTATTCGTATTGTTTAATTTATTGTTGTTATCTGCACTATTATTACTATGATTAATACTATTAGTATTGTTATTATTATTATCATTGTTGTAATTGTTATTCTTATTTTTAAAATTTGTGAATATTTGTTTAACTATGTCGCTTTCGTTTAATACGTAGTATTCGTAGCCTTTGGGCTTCAGTGGCCCCGTTCCCTCTCTCAAACTGTCCAGACACGGCGACTTGAGGCAAAGCAGTAGATGCATTCTAAAGTGCCCCAGAAACCGTTTTTTCAAGTTATATCTGTATTTGTGCGTTATTTCCCTCTCGTATTGGCCCATTCTGTACCTCCTGAATGCGCGACGCACGCGTGCTGACGACCTCCTGATAAAGGTGACCACTGTGCGTTCGGCGTTAAACAGAACTTGGTTAAGGTCCACCGGCGTCGTTCCCGTAAACGTACTTGAGTTAATCTGTGCTCTACACGCCGGACAGTTCGAATGTTGGAAGAACCACGACTTCAAACAGTTTAGGTGAAATATGTGGCCGCAATCTATCTTCTTGCAGTTCTCGTCCAAATTATCTCTGCATATGATGCAGGTTCCCTCACTGGCCACCTCCTCCTTAGTAGCCTTTGGAAATCTACAAAATTTTTCGTTATTATTATTGTTATAGTTATTATTGTTGTTATTATTGTTACTATTATTATTGTTATTGTTATCAATATAACTAATATTATAACAATAATAATCATAATCATAATGATTGTTATGGATTACCTTGTGTCTAGTACTTTGGACAGTTTACGATACTCAATTAACATTTTAATCCTACCAGTCAAATTTTTCGCAACCTATAATCATTTATTTTAACTCAAATATGAGCTGAACTTACGTGTATTATGTCGATTATCATGTATATTGGAATGTTAATCGGATTATTAACAAAGAATAGAATCATAAATATCTAAATTAATCATTAATAATATTTAATTAGTTAATTAATATCAATAATAGTTAATTAGTTAATTAATGATGATTAACTAATTAACTATGTAACTAAGTAGAAATTACAGTAAATGTTATCAATGATGTAATGTCGTGCAACAACTCAATATAAAAGAGCAACGTGACCTTATTAACCAATCCTAAAATTTAATTTTTAAGATTAGATACAGATAGTTAGATATATGTAATCAAATATAGATAATTAAATAAAACTTACCGTTTGGTTGATATAGGTCAATCAAGTTAATGATAAACTTAATGGCTGAAAACAATAGGCTCTCAAGCATCCCCAACAACTGAACGAAATTAGTCAATTTGTGAAAGAAATGAATTCATAAGTAAACTAATCCATAAATATATAAGTAAATAAACGAAGCAATAAAATAAACAATTACCTCAAATATGATCCAAATTGTAAATGTGTTTTTTTTATTTATATTTTTCAAAAATAAGTTAAGCAAAAAGCAGTTTACCAGGCTCAAAATGTATATAAAGGAGGTAATTCTAAAAATCTTAAAAAATCTGGGCACCTCCACTTCAAACATCTAAAAGGTTAAATTGGCTTAAGTTAATTAAATCGATATTTAAATAAATAACGGTAAATATCAGTCTAATTTTAAATAAGTGTTACATGTGACAATCGAATGTATAACATGACGTGGAACGACTTTAGAGAAACCAGGAGCGTTATACATTTAACCAAATCTGACATTAAAACTTCTTTGTTGTTGTATCTCGGTTTTGACAAAACTAAAAACAAAATGGTGTCCATTATGTAATTCCGAATATTTTCCACTAATTGCTGAGAAATTATTATTTGACGTTTAACATTTTTTAAATAGTTAAGTGTTTATCTATCGAATCTAAATAAGGGCCTACTTCCGTTTCTAATTGCGACAATTGTCCCAGAAAGAGTATGATTGGTATTTTACAGCAAAACATGAACAACATTAGGCAGTAATTATACAAGATCTGCAAATATCGTTAATATTTCCATAAATATTTATTTTGTAAAATTAAACTAAATAAATGCTTTTCTTACTGCTAAGCAGGTTTTGTTTGACAGAAAACGTGTAATTATGTCATAAAACCCGTTGACTGTGGTAGATATGTGTCCGATGGAGCAGGCCAGTAGTAAGTGACTTACTAAGGCGTACCTTTGAAGCATATCATCCAACATTTTTATTAAAATTACAGAAATAGCACTACTTTTTAAATTATCATCTTAAAAATATACATATTCTAAAAGTAAATTACCAGTATGTTTTTGACCACCCCCTATTTCATTCTCTGTATCTTCTGTTGAAATGTGTAAAATATTTGTAACTCATTTGTTTGTTTTATAGAGTTTTACCCTTTTGTGATGTTAGTTAATACATTAAATATGATTAAAATGGTCTGTAACCTTTTGATTCAGGTGCCTATGGGACTATGCTTACATGTGTATTAGGGAAAGTTAAACTTCCACATCTTAACAGGGTTAAATTTAATTTAATCTCTCTTAGGGAGAAGAAATACATTCCCATTTACACCGATGTAGTCAAATACAAACAGCAATTTACCAAAAAGCTTAAACAGCCTTCAAAGTCTTCCACTGATCAATCCTTCAAAGAATCAAGTTTCGAACCTATTTCTGGCACTAAAGATGATAAGCTATTCGATGAAACTGAAAATAAGATTAAAAACAGGGTCGAAAGGGTCGTAAACTTGAATCACCTACTACCGACCACAATTCCTAACATATACAACCTCTTTCAAATCATAAATAAGTCCTCATTAGAATTTGGAAAGACTAAGAATAAATCTGAAAATGAGAGGGAGATACACCTAAATCTATTTTTGAATGTCGACATAAGAAGAACGTCTCTGAGAGGTAACATGATGCTTCCCTTTGTAGTAAGCAATAAAAAGAAGATTTTGGCAATTTGTGAAAAAGAAGAGGAACAGTTATGTCTGAAAAGTGGAGCAACTTATGCCGGTTTAAACTATTTGGACAGAATTGAATCCGGTTGGATGGACTTTGACCTAATTGTTACAACCAGTATTTTTATGCCAAAATTAGTCAAGTTGGCTAGAATTCTGGGTCCTAAGAAGCTAATGCCGAACTCTAAATCAGGTTTACCTCCTTATTTATTACTTTAAATTTAAAATATTTTAAGAATTAAAATATTTTAAATATTAAAGGGAATAAACTATTTTTAGGTACACTTTGCAACAACTTAATTGGGTCAATCAAGAGCCTCTCAAGCAGTAACTCAGTCCAGTACAGAGCTGAACCCCTGACTCAGGACGAGTTTTCTCTTTTAACTCAAATTTTAAATTTTAACTCTGATTTTAAGTCCTCTAAAACCGATTTGGAGGATAAAAAGAGTTTAGAACTCTCCAAAATCGTCGTTCCAATCTCACTTTTGAGTAACACAGAGGCCGAACTGACTGCTAACATTAAGCACTTCACTCAACAGGTTTTTTATTTTTATTTTATTTTGATAATTATTAGTTTAATTGAGTTATTTAATTAATTGATCTATTAATTAATTGAAATAGTTAATTTAAGTAATGCTATTATGGTAATTAACATTATTTAACAATTACAATTAATTAATCTAATTGATTAATTAATTGTAATTGTTAACCAAATATTGTTGTCGACTATCAACCTTCACTAAACTTATGTAATGGATTCTCAGTTGTTTAAGGCAAACGTCACGGTAACCAAGAGGGAGGCTCAACAGGACTTTATTTATCCTCCAATTAGAAAAAATTTACTGTTTGGTTCAAGGGAGAACAACGGTATGTGTAGTAGCTTCTCACTTAATTATTGGGTTTAGACGTCGGATCTTCCTCTCAAAATGATTTTATTCTATCCATCGCACTCAGTCTTCAGGACTACCAAAATCACTTATTTTTCCTAAATTCAACTAATTTGTAATAATTTGCTTTCCTTCTCTATTTACATATTATTCTACTTTGGATCTGTAACCAGATTCCCTTTTACCATAGCTATATATTTACTTAAACTTCTAACTCTAACGATGCTCTTATGATGATAACCTATTCGCTTGAACTAAACATGATAGTTTTAAGTCATAGTTACACTGAAGAGTATCACAAACTTTTTAATTAATCAACATTAATTAACTTTACCACCTATTAACTAACTATTATTGTTAATATACATTAACACTTAATAGTTAATTAATGATAGCAGCTCCTATCATTAATTAACTGTTAAATGTTGCTGGTATAAACAACCATTTGTGGAGTTAATGTCAGTAACACTGATCATTAACTACTGATATTTACTCGAGTATTAGATAAATGTTACTAATTGACGTAATCAGTATAAAATGAGGAAATTAGTTGACTTTTGTGTAAAGGAACTGGGTGTGGTGAGGGTCACAGATCGGCTTAATCAAGTTTAACTTCTCGAGTTCCCTCAAGGCTTGACGAGCCAGACTCCCGTTTACCTTCAGACGCTCGGAAACCACTGAAACCGTTATCAGTTTACTTTTTGGAATTTCGTTCATCAGCTTGTCGTAGGCCGTCTTGTCGAAGGTCACGGCGTTGTTGAGCTTATCCCTTGCTCTCACTTTAACCCATTTCTAATAAATATTAATAACAATAACAATAATAATAATAGTAATAGTAACAATAACAATAGTAACAATAATAATAGTAACAGTAATAATAATAAGTCCATTCAATTTCCAAGTTTCATACCTTTCTCTTTGAACGGCCGCTGGCCATGGCAGCTCTGGCCACTGCCTCCTTCGACTTCTTCTCCTTAATTGCCATTCTTAATCCTAATTTGTTTTATTTTTACTATTATTGTTATTTACTTGGTAATATTTTATAGTATTAATTGTTTAATTCTGTCTGTTTATCTATTTACTCCTATTTAGCTGCGTATTTAGTGTTACTAAGGTCTACAGCCAATAGGAGTGGTCTAATTTAAATAAAAAGGCTAGAATAAGTAAAATATGACTAAATATATCTAAAAAATACCTTAGGTTGATCAGATGGTAGCTACTATTGATAAAACTGTTAGTAACTTTACTGATAATGGGGTGTCGGACATTAACACATCTCACCTACTCTCACACACTCCCGAATACCGATACAGTCCCTGAAATAAATAAGGAAGACTAGGTAACAGCGTATTCTTAGAAGTTAAAAACATTTAAGATTAAAATATACTTAAAATTTTAAAAGTAACCCAGGTACTTTAGGAGATTCCAGTCGCTCCAGGGCGTAAAATACGACGAAAACGGCCAGGAAATGTTCTCAAACGAGAGCCTTTTCGTGTAAATCAGGAAAAAGGCCGACAGGATGCAGATGAACACGAAGTCCTTGAAGATGAACACCACCAGTGACCGACTGTCTTCCGTGCACTTCGTGATCAAAAAGAATATGAATAGCACCAAAACCAGAAACAGAACCACGAATCCCTCAGATAGGTACGTCAGCCAGTTATCGTCGAACACCAGCCGATTGATCTTCATGTCGATGTTCCGGGCCACTCTGTTTAGTAGAATCGACTGATTTTCCAGAATTAGTTTTATGTGATCCATGAACTGCCACATTTTATCTCTGATTTGCTCGATTAGTTCGTGTGAGGAGAACAGTTTTGCGATAGAGTAGAAGTAGAACGAGATGAATGACATCAGCAAGCATCTTTTCACCTTGGTCCTGCTTTTAATGAACGAGAACGAGAACCAGATAAAAAACGAGATCGACAATGCTATAAAGGTGTCGTCCAACAGGTCTTCTTTGATTAAATTCGGGTTCCATTCCGCCAGGTCTTCAAAGCTCCTCGAGAGTGAGTCCATCGTCCAGTAAATGTAATGCATCTTTTACCCTCCCAGTACTTACTGCTATTTGCTTATTTTACATTGCAGCGGTGCCTGCCAACTACCGTTTTACGACTGATTTCCTCAGAAATGTAGGGACCGCAGTCATCGTGAGGCACAGAGCCAACTTTAAAATTCAAAAAAGGATAACTACGAAACTCAAAAATATTAAATTTTACACATCCGTGAACACTGAGCAGCAGATTACTGGTTAGATTCCTTCAGACTCAGCCAGGTTGTCAGATAGTTGCACTTGGTGGGACAGACCTTGCTGGCGCTTCCGAAGTTGCAAGACTCGATGAGATTGCACCCGAAACAGGGCACTGAGAAGGCTTCCTCTGCGAATTTGATGTTGTTGCTTCCACACCACTTGAAAATGAGATTAATTGTTAGTTAATTTTACTTCCTAAATATAGGGGCCTGCCACCCCTAGCTAGCTAACTTTCTAAATTTCCAAATAACTATCATAACTGTCACCTACGATGTAAATGTGCTGGTCGTTCTGAATCGGGGCACTGTAAACCTTATCCTCGAGAATTAGAAGGTCAATCACCTTGGACACGTCCTCTTCACAGAGCTCCTACAAGTTGATAAGTTTTTTAAAAAATTAAAAATTAATCTGCTAGCCTTTTAAATAGGAAGTAAACAGTAAACCTAGGCAGTCTTACCCCTTGAATTATGTTTAGTGACTTCAGAAACTGAATGATCTGAGATATGGTGGACCCCTGGTTGTTGGCCAGAAACAAACCAATCTGTTCCTGCATCTTTTCAACCAACAACTCGTTAAACTGCCCATCCAGGTAAAAGGATCCACCAGTAATGTTAATGGACGGCTCCAAAGTGGGAAGAATGTACAATTTCCGATTTTTGTAGTGAATGCTAGAAACTCTCGAGATTATCCTTGCCACTTCACTCAGAGTCTTAAGTGACTTATTGATTTGATGAAACTACATTATTATTGTTATTATTACTGTTGTTATTATTGTTATTACTATTATTGTTATTATTATTGTTATTGCTATTACTATTGTTATTTAAACTTACTGTGAGTCCGGTTATCTTCTTTATGTCCTTGATCCAGATCCCCTTGTTGGCCGCAGTCTCCACTGTGCAGAACACTTGGTATTCGTAAGGTTGTAGCATCTTTAATTTTTCCACCAATGTGCTATCCCTTAAGATTCCGTATTCTAAATATGAATTTAAATTAATTATTAAAGTTTAACTACTGTTAAGACACAAAGATAGGACTTACGTGACCCGTTGTGTTCCACTTGTATTCCGAACAGCTTTGAGTAGGTTAACTTTTTTAAAAAGTTCGGGAAGTCCGAAATGTGATAGGGTGTTGAACTGTGGAGCAGATTCCGGAACCTCTGTATGTTTTCCTGGAACAGCTGTTCCGTGAACTTGTTGTCGTTTTGCAGGGCCAGTTCGTAGGCTATCTCCACTTCCTCCTTGCTCATTCCTACTTAAACTATTTTACATTTTTAAAATTTTTAAAAATTTGCGATATCATGGTTTAAAATACAAATTAAGTGACTTCTGATTCGGCCCTACCACACATAGCCTTCCAAGACACTCACTTAGTCTCAAACCTAACTATTTCAAATAATTAACTTTTACAAACATTAAAATAAATTAGTACTTGGATACTACTTTAGAGTTCTCTATTTTTGGCAGGATTGCCACCACGAAGTTGTCGTTCTGATTATTTTCCAGAAATTTGTATCCTCCCAGGCTCTTCATCACGTGCGATTTACAAATCTGCTCTCTGATTCTAAAATTACACTTATTTATGTTTATTTTTATTTATTTTTTATTCTAACTCTACAATTATTTAGATAACTATCTCTATTTAGTGTGCTGATTACTTCAGGGTTGTGTTATTTTCGGACTGTACTGTTGTCTTCTCTCCCGTTAAAAGCTGAATAAAGTTTTTATCTATTAATTTTTCCTTCTTGGCTTCCTTATTTTGAGCCTTTTTGGCTAATTTAGGCTGTTTTTCTAATTTTTTTGCTCCAATTTCTTTTTTAACCTCTTCTTTATATTGATTTAATTGTAATTTTTCACTATTATCTCCTTTTTTTATCACTTTAGGCAGTGTTTGGTCGGGCTTACTTCTACTCTGACTTTCGTCCACTTCCGTGTTACCACTCGTTTCTGTATTCTGTTTCAAACTATCTTTTAGAGATTTAAAGTTTCTTTCCGATTCTAGTGAGGCTAGTTGTTCGGACAGTATGTTATGGACTCTCTTCCTTTTGACTGTTCTTTTGACCTGGCTGTTTAACAGGTCGAATTGCTCGTCTATCAGGTACGAGGTTGACTTAACCATTAAAATATTTTACAAAACCAATTCAAGGACTACTAATACATTTTAAAAACTGATTTTAACGAGGGTTGATCAACCCAATACACATACCTCTACACGATAATTCCCTCATTATCTTTCATACTACTCACTACTTTTATCTAAAATGTAAATATTATCTTATTTTAAAAATATTAAGTCCAATTTAACCCGTCTTATGAGCAATCGCATTCTCTCCCTCGATATTAATGGCCTTTGTAACTTCGTCTCTAGAAGGTTCAAAAGGAGTCTCCTGAAAACCGAGGATATTCAGGAGCTTCGTGACCTATCTTTCCAAATTCTCGGAAATAAGGACGCTTTCAGGTCAAATCCCAAATCTCTGGTCAAAATTTACTACACATTGGTCAGGGCCTACAACACCGGCTTCTTCAACCACAAACCCTTCCCCAAGTTCCCCTACGTCCACAACTTCTACTCCAACAACTATCATCCCAATGATCTAAACTCTGAAAATTCCGAAACTGACGATCCTCTTCTAACTAGTTGCCGTCAATACTTTAAGAAGAACGTGGACGACATCATCTTAACCTCCTTCAAGAACAATCTGTCTCCCTCTCTTCTCAATTTATTTTCAAGTAAACCAGGTAATTTATTCTTCTTTATTTCTTTAATTCACCAATCACGATAAATTTCAGATGAATCTACTTCATTACTAAACCTAAACATCAAGTTACTTATTGAACTTTGGCTCAAAAACTCACCCGACCCTCAAATCATTAATTCCATCAATTCTCACATTACCAACCAGACGTCAACCGTAAACTCAATATTTTCAAACTGGCACTCCCTGAAATCCTCAAACAAACTAACCCAACTCATTGGTACTTTCATTTTCAATAAATTAATTCAGACCTATTCTCACTCCTAACGTTGACTAAAACCTACAATGAGGACATCATTCTCAAATTTTCACAAATAATCACCTCCAATTTCACCCATTTGGACCTCCAAAGTTTGTTTATAACCCCCTCATTCCCCTATCAACTTTCAATCAGGCAAGCTAAAGTCCTTTTTCTCCCTTTGTACCCTCAAAGATAACCCTATCGTTTCAACCTTACTGAATCAATTTCTAACATTTTTTAAAAATCAGGTTTTACAATTATTTTACTTTTTACTTTATTTTTACTTAAAATAATTTTGTTTTAGATTTAATGTTTATTTACATTCATTTTGTTTGAATTTATTTATCTTATTTATTTTTATTTTTACAACTATTTATTAATTTTTACTTTATCTTATTTTACAACTAATTTAATTAATTCTAACAAATCTAATGTTATTTATTTCAGATTCACCTCTTACAATTGAGTGATTCCATCACTCTTCTGAGTTGCTTCAAGTCACTCTCCTTCCAGGTATCCTTTTAAACCATCACCTTCTTTAGAACAACACCTTGGACAAAATGGTTGATTTTCAATTCTTACCCAAATTTGAAAACATCACGTAACTCATACTTTATTGTTACTATTATTATTATTACTATTATTGTTATTATTATTGTTATTACTATTATTGTTAACTATTATCATCACTAATATTACTATTTTCAGAATCCTAAACATGTTTCTGATTCTCGAGGCCTTCGTTCACCTTGACTACCGCTGTTCAAAGTTCACCCAGGTAACTTTAGAATAAATTAACTTCTTCAGAACATAACCTCAAACTACCTAAGGAACTTAACCAAGGAGGATCTTTCAATTCTGGTAACTTTAAATTTTTTAAATTTTAAATTATCCAAACATTTAAATTTCTAATTTTTAATTTTTTAGAAATCACAGCTCTCTCAACTTCATCAGCCAACTCACCACCTCGGTGTTTAGGGAGAAATTTGGATCGAAGAAGGCTAAAGTGTATATTGGGACTATTTAGTACAAATTGACTTTTTTAAGGCCTTGTTTGGCTTGTTATCCTTCAATTTGTAGTAGCAGTTCACGTACGTGCTACTCAGCAGCTCCTTCTCGTTGTAGTCCTTGTCTGACTCCCTGAAGTTGTCACTGAGTTTTTTTAAAATGTTAATTATTGTGGAATCTTCGTGTTCCCAGATGTTTTCTGAGATTAAATCCCGATTTATCCACAGTTGTTGGCCCTATACACATTTATAAAAATTGAGTTAAATAATTTTATTTAGGACTAATATGAACATTTGTGGCTGGAAAGAACGATTTGAGCTCCAAGTTAATTTCCGGATATCTGGTGAAGAGGATTATGCATCCCAAAGGGGTCAACATCTCGTGGAAGGCGTAGATTATCCGATTGGTCAAAAGTTCCTTTTTGCTAAATTTAAAGTTTAAATTCTTTGTAAAGTGAAACTAGATAGTTGTTTTAGCTAGAAAATTACTTTTTTGGCGAAATGTGTAATACTATACATTTGAATAGTTCTGAGTTTAGCAGCTGAGGTATATTGTACAGGTTCCCGGTAATCAGTCTCAAATTGTTAAAAGTACAGTTGGGATCCAATTCGAATTTTCTAATCAACTTTATGAGCTATTCAAGGGGGAGAATTTAACTTGTTTTTTGTAAAAATAGTTAAACAAGAGAGTAAGTGAGTAGGTGATTAAGTAGATGGTAAATGTGACTAAAATTACCTCGAATAGTTGTAGAATGTGTTAAACGCCACATCATAGGAGTTACAAAATGCCACGTGGTAGGAATCCTCTGAAACTTGGGAGATTATTGAGGAATACCAGGAGTCGTATCCGATGTGTAGGACGCTCTTAACGTTGCTGGTTTTAGAGGACTGAACGTTTCCATTTATTTGGTCGAAAAATATTTTATTATTGAATTGTAGCTGGTTTATTCTTAATTTAGTGGAATCTTCCTCTTTTTCCTTGAAATACCAGTGGTAGACGTCGTCCAGAACGTAGTATTCCTTCACGTTTTTAGTGGATCTAAAAGTGTAAATTTGTGAAAATTGTGTAAAAACCGTCTTAATTAATTAAATAACTGTTAATTTGTTGTAAATTTAGGGTAAACAACCTCAGTCTTGTGAATAGGATTCCTGGGGGATTCGCGTAGTAAAAGTTGGTTCCGTTTCCGTATTGGTAGTACCATTCCCTCAGACAACTGTTAAAAAACCTTTGGTACTTCGGGTAATCGATGAGGGACTTACTCATAAAAAATTAAGTGATGTTTGCACACCATACAGTCCCCCTTTATTCATTATTTATTCCTCTCAGATATCATTAACTATTATTTTTTGAAGAGTCTTCAGTTTAGTAGTTATCTTTCTGTCTTTTTAATATTAAAGGGGATTCTGGATAAATAAAACATTAATGGCTAGCTGATAATCTAAATGGACAACACATATTAAGTATTTTAAATAGATTAAATTTGATGTTAAAACTGAACCAGTAATTTTAAATCAAACTTTTACTGAGGTTATTTACAAAATATAGGCTTTTATTAAATTTCCAAGGATACTAATTTACTAAATGATCCTCAGGCTATTTTACAGGGCTAGTCAGCCTAGTTGTGTCTCTCAACTCTCGATATTCTCACCGGGGTAAAGTCCGAGCCCCGAGGCTCGTGCTGGCTCCAGAGGTGGTCCTCGTTCTGCACGTTGAACTCCTCTCCCTCCCTCATGAGGTCTGGGTGGTCGTCCATATGGTGTTCGTCCTCCATGTCGGAGTCGTAGAAGTTGCTCTCGTCGTACAGTCTTGACTTGTGTCGTTGGTTCTGTCTGTGTCTGTAGTAGAAGTAACCGCCTCCTGCCAGGGCGGCCAACACGAGGAACGTGACCACCCCTATTATGATCCACTTCTTCTTCCTGGATACTCTAGGGAATGGACTCGCGCTGCACTCGAAATACGATCCACAAGAGTCATTGCTGATCTTGTGGACGTATTTCGAGCACTCGAAGCCCTCCTTTTTGAGGCTGGTGTAAGGAATGAATTCGGGCTCCTCCTTTGCCTTTGGCTCCTCCTTCTTCTGCTCCTTCTCCTTGGGCTCACCCTCCTTCTTTTCTCCCTCTTCCTTCTTCTCGCCGGACTCCTCACCCTCGGCAGCTGGGGGCTTCTTGACCTCGGGCCTCTTCAAGAAGCCCTTGGCGTTGACTATTTCACAGGGGTAGGGAACTGCGTCCTCCTCGTTGGGCGAGCTGATGCTGGTGAGGGCGTAGTGGCCGTTGCTGATGATGAGGCAGGAGGGCAGACTGTCCAAGATGTTGCACTTCTTCTCCTCCTTGGAGTAGGTGGCCCAGTTTATGCCGACACCCCTGGTGTAAATAGGTCTGTCCTCACTGTATCTGGGCGCAAACATGATAGATAAGGCGGCGCTGAGGTGGCCAGTGGAAATGGCCTCCTTGAATTTGTCGACCTCAGTGAGAGTCTCGTTGTTGGTGCTGACGTCGACGTCACTGGGAGAATACTCAAAGAGGATCTTTGAGCATTCTCCATAGTCGTCAGCGTCCTCGACGTAAATGGGCTCGAGGGGAATGCAAACGTCGTTCTCGTCGTCGTAGGAGCCGAAAATGGCGTCCTTGATGGGATAGACGGGGCAGACGGTCTCCCAGTCCATGTGCATGGCACTGGTGCCGTAGAACAAGTTGGCGTCCTCCTTGTCCTTTTCAGGGTACATACAGGCCAGACTGCTGATTCCCTCGTCAGGACTGTCGTTGTCACAGTACTTGACGCCCTGGTTGTACTGCATAGGGCTGTATAAGATGTAACAGAGTTTATCGGTTTTGTCATAAACAAAAGGGTAACGATACTTGGAATTAGGGCTGCTGCCAGGGACGATGTTCTTGGAGTACTCAGCGCAGTTGCTTAAGTCAGACTCGTGTTTGTAGTTCCAACTTTTTAAAACTTGACCGCTGATGGGAGAGAGAAGCTGGTTTTCCATGTCGACGTCCGAGGAGTTTGCGGAGACCTTGGTGGCGGGGAAGGCAAGGCCCCGCTCGTTGGCGCTGTGGTGAGTGATGCTGTTCAGAAAGTCGGCCCCGTTCTCGAGGACGACGGCCTTACCGACTACAGGACACTTACCAGTGGGCATCCTGTAGTCGTAGCCGGCGACGGTCGCGGAGCCGCCGAGGTCAACGTAAACGCCGGAGCCGTGAACGTTGGCAATGTCAAACTTGGCCATAAAGTCGGACCACTTGGTCTCCTTCTTTTGGCCCTGGTCGCCCTTGCCCCTCCGGTCCTTAGAACCACGGCGATTGCCGCCAGACCGCTTCTTCTTCTCACGCCTAGATGAAGACAGAGAGCTTTGAAAAAAAGAAGAAAGTCGGCCCAGGGGCTTTAGAGAGACCCTATGGTCGAGCTCTATGAGGGAGGTGTTGGTGTTAGAGTTAGTGTTGTCGTCCGATAACGCAGGCTTAGTGGCGGTAGACTGCAGAAGAGAGATTTGAAGAGGAGCGGAGTTGGAAGCGCGAGATTCCAAAGAGAAGTTGTTGAGAGCCAAGGAGAAGCAGTTGAGAGAGCTGATTGCAAAGAGGAAAGAAAGAGAGTTTAGAATCCTAGGAATTAAAGTTTTACGCCTGCCGCATTTTATACTTTTTCGCTTTTTAACCACTTTAGAAGAGACAAACCTGTCAGTGTGTGAGAGGCCGGGCCCCCAAGAGCGGCTCTGATGCTGACTGACAAAAAGCCTAATTTTGCCGTCAGAGAGCTCACTTTGGGGATCAGTGGCCGAAAAGGGGTAAAACGAAGGTTTTTCGGAGTGATCGTTGTTTTTTTGACCTTCCAATGAGGCTAATTGGGCGGTGTTGTCACCAGAAACCATCTGTTGAGCTGAACAGCAGGCCTCAGATGGATCCGAGGAAGGCAGCGGCGTAGGTTCTCCGCGCTCTCCAGTGTCCCCGATCTTTTCAGTGAATCGCTTCATGTTAATAATTCATATTTAACGCTAGAATCCTATCTCAAACGTTAGAAATTCCTAAATTTAAATATAATACTGATTACTTTTAAAATTTAAAACAAATATAACCGCTAATGGGAGTGTTAAAACCGAAAGATACGAAAGAGAGGTGATCCTAGACTAAAAAAGTTGATGGGACCTTCTAACCTAAAAATAGGCCTTTGCTGTTAAAAAAGCGTTTTTATACCCTTAAATTCGAATTAAAAATGTGATAAAACCAGAAAATAACCGAGGTAAATGACCACATTTCCAAACAACGTCAAGTGCACAAAAATGCCGCTCATTTATGCAAAACTGTGCTAACCCAAAAAATTTTGAAAAATGCCTCAAGAATCCTGAGATTCCTAACCTAGGCTGTTCCAAACTGCCTTTTAGGATATTTTAGCAGGGAAATCAGAGGAAGAACTCAGACTTCCTTTGATTTATTGGCCTTTTTCTAGACACCACAGTTACCCTTGAGTGGTCTCCTTTTGTCCCCTAACCTTCTTATTTCCTTTTTTTATTAAAGTTAAGAAGTTATTTGAGTGGTTCCTGACGTTCTGTGGCTATTCGCGGATTCCTGAGCTGGTGTGTGACTCCCGTTCCCTCCCGACTTCTTGGTTGGAATCCACCATTTTCTCCCAAATTTTCACTTAGATACGCCTAGTTATCTAGTTAGAATAGCTAATTAGTATCAGTCTAAGCTCTAAGTCAGATAATAACAGAGATGTGTAATTTACAGGAGATTTAAAAGGTGATTCTTGTTCTTGGGTCTGTAGAGAAGCAGTAGGAGCGAAAACCCGAGAGAAAGGATGCTGAAAACCAGAAATAGAACCCTCAGCAAGTTCAGATTCCCAAGGTTAAACCTAGAGGCTCTGAGGAGAATGAACTTCTTTCCATTAAAGAGTTTAACGTCATAGTTGCTCTCAAAATCCAGGGTTAAAGGGAGAGTGACTGGCCCCTTCAGAACACCGTACAACTTTGAGAAATTTGGGAAGGGGGGCGGAGTGAGCCACTGGACAAAGTGGCCATTCCGCACCCCCTCTCCAGACTTCTCAGTGTTGAGTTGTTCGTGAATGAGGTTCTTCTTGTTCCACCCGTTTATCAGTTCGTAGTTCTTGGCCAGGCCGACCTTTATCTCCTCGATGTAATCGAAGTTTTCGTCCATCCAGTAGAGGTCACTGAGTGTTATTTAGTTAGATTTCAGAAGTTAATATATACTTATATCTATTTAATTGATCAGTAAGTAGGCAAACTAACTTAAATTTTAGTTTATCGTCTTTGGGTATGTTCCTGCAGTTCTCAAACTCCTGGTTCTTGATCAGTAGCTCGTTGTCTTCGTCCAACTCAAGCTCCTTCCCGGAATCTGGATCCAGGAACTTAAAGCGGTCGTTGAACACGTTGATAACGTGGGAGCCACAGGGATTAATCACTCTATTTATTCCTGGAAACATTATAGTTATAATTTAAATTGTTCATTTACCAATTATGTAAATGAACAATTTAAATAAATAACTAAATAATAGTAATAATAATCATTAATTCAAACCTACCATTTACGTGTACCTTGGCGTAAGTGTTACAGTGGTCCAAGTCGGAGCGATTCCTTGAAATCTTCCCGGACAGTTGTACTGGACTGTGTAACTTGTAGACGTTACTGTAGTGAAACGGATAGTTGAAGATGGTGTAATAGACGTATATCTTTGAAAAGTCTATCAGATTTGCACTTCCAGCCAAGTTACAGTTCTCCGGACTGATTGTTACTTTGTGCTTCTCGCCCACTGCGAACTCGGTCAGTTCCTTCTGACAGGCCACTGGGTCCTTGACTATGAAGACGAATATGGCCAGTGCCAGGTTTAAGATGAACATGATCAGGAGAATAATTCCGTACTTTTTACAGTTATTGTTATTCTTTATTACATCTGTATGTTAAAGTTAGTTTTAGTTTTAAGGGAGATATTCTGAATCAACTAATTAATTAATAAAGTACTTTTATTAAATATTTTATTGAAGTTTTTGTAAAAGATTCTTTTGAAAAATCCTCTTTTGCTCAGTATATCTTGACATTCCAGCTCATTTTCGGCGGCCAAGGAGTTGCTTAGGGAACTTCTGGTGGTATCCAAGCGCGATAAGCCTCCGACCACGGTTTTCCGAGAACCCAGGCTAAAGTAGGTAGTTCTCATCGGCTGGTCATAAAACCTAGATTTATCACTACGATAATATTTGTTTTGACTCTCTGACATTTTTTGGGGGTCCTTTATATTTTAATTATCATTTTACTTGTACATCTGCATTGTGTCTATAATTTGAATACACATTACATTACATCTGTGTTAAAAATTCTATTAGGGTATATTTTTTTAGTTTACATATTTTACCCTTGCTATTTTACAAATTACCCTTGAGATGAAGGTATAAATCTTAAACTTTACTAAAAATTAATCAGATATATTGTATGTTTACGATATTATATTATACACATTTAAATTAACATATTTAGTTTCTAATGTTTAAAAGTAACTATATATTATAGGAAAGGGTGAAAAAAATAAGATAAATAGAATTTTTAAATTTGGGTTAAATTATGTGGTGACACTCTATTTAAATGTTGAAATTTTTAAATTCTTTTATCTTATATTCAGTCAATTTTAAACTCTCCTTAATTGAGACCTCTAGTTAAAATCGCCCTTTACCTTAATCAGGTTTTGATAAGTTAACAACATATCTTATCGCCCTAAATTTATAAATTCTAAATACCTACCTCTTAATCAGGTTTAACCTTTAAATTATGAATGTAAATGTAAACAAGATGCCAGTTTCAATTTTTAATTCAGAACGCGGTAATTCAATTACCATTTAATTTAAATCTCCCAAGACAGAAGATATTAATTTATAAATTTGATTTGTATCATAAAAGCAATTTCTATAAAATAATTTTTAAAAAATTAAAATATTTTCCTTTAAATTATTGAGTTTAATCCATTTCAGTTATTTCGGCAGTTTAGGCGATTTAGACGCGGATTCTAAAAGAAAAAAAGTAATGGACATACTTTGCAATTTATAGCTTGTAATATAATTCACTAAATGAAATAAAAAGAAAGGAAGATGACAAAGAATGGGTAAAATCCCAGCGAAATAGAAGAAATTTATATCACCATTAGTCAGTAAATAGAGCGGTAAATTCCGAAAATAAGGAATAAGTAAAATTAAAAGTAGCATAGGAAAAATGGATAGTAACTGTCCATTGCCGTACCTGGATTTTAATAAATTTTGCCAATATCAGTCGGACCTACTCCTGAAGGAAACAGACGCCTTCTTCAATCACCATAACCTGAGACTGAGAAAGTACCTGCTGCCAGTAAAACTGCCAGACTGGGCCTCGAACTTCGGAGAAGTGCTGGACAAGGGAGAAGAGTACGAACCCCTAACGACAATATACAGACACAAACATTTTTTAAAATGCCGAATCCTCCACAATTACTCATATATAGGTATTTCTACCCTAATATTATGTATTAATTGTTGTACCATTATTACCATGTATTGATATATTTAACTACTTGGTGTATGCAACAACAATTAATAAGACTGACTAAACCGTGTTTAGAAACTAAGTGGAACCGGAGCGAGGACTTCAGAAACAAGAACATCCCGTTCGACCTGAGGCCGCTGACCTCGGAGATCCTGAACCAGCTGGACATCATCAACGAGGACATGATGGACCCGGAGTTTTCGGGGCTGCTGGTGACCTTGAACACGCAGACCTACGGGACACTCGGAGAATCCAGAGAGGCTGAGAATGAGTTGAACGGAAGGAGTGTGAATAACAGAAATGAAGTCAAAGGATGGGGAGAGTCACTGGTAAAGAATGAAGAGAGACCAGGGGATGAAATGGATAAAGAATCGGAAAATAATGGATCGGAAAGTAAAGTAAAGGAGGCAAAGGAAAACGGAGTGGAAGAAACGCCTAATAAAAAACCAGGGAGAATAAGTAAAATAATAGCAGGAGCGCTGGTGGAGTGCCTGATAACCAACGAAAGATGCATAAAGTCGATATGGCTGCACCCGAACCTGACAAAGCACTCGAGTAGAATAATACTACAGTCGTTTCTGCCGAGGCTGATGCACGAGATATTTCAGCTGCCGTCGGTGATCACGGACAAGGGAGTGAGCAAGTACAACAAGTTTACGTACATCATGCACAACGACCTGGATATGTTTCCGAGGCAGTGCTGGCTGCTGTTGGCCAGTAACAAGAAGATGTCATTGCCGAGGCACTACGAACCCTCTACATTTGAAGAGCATCCAGTGCAGTTGGAGTACGGAGACTGTCACACTGATGAGGTGGGATACCTGTTTAAACAGGGAAACCCAAAGAGTCCCAGTAAGGTGACAAGGAGTAGCATGAGTCCGAGTAAGAGGAATAACTGCACTGTAAGAGAGTCGCCAAGAAGCTTGGAAGAGAATAACAATAATAGTGACGAGATGGAGGAGGATAACATATCGCTGGAAAAAACGCAGTTGATAGATTTAATGGCAGATTGTGAGTCGGACGATGAGTTTGACTACACGAACCTACTGTTTGTAAAAAAAGAACAAAAAAAAAATATGAATAATGTAAAGAGAGAATCGGGAGGAGGAGGAGGTGGGGGATCAGGATCGGGACATAGGGAAAGTGAAGACGATGAGTCTAAAAAAAATAAAAAACAAAAAAGAACAAGAAGAGGATCTGGAAACTCGCCGAAATCAGGGGACTTCAACCACACTCTCAGAAACACAAGGAGGCTGGAAACACTAAGAAAAGTAAATAAGGAACAAGAAAAGAATAAATTGGATAGATTTAGAAATAAACAAGATAAAGAGAAACAAGAAAGAGAAAGAGATAGGGATAAAAGTGTAAAGGAAGATAAAGATAGAGATAGAGACAAAGAAAAAAAAGAAGATACGGAGAAGGAGAAGGAGAGATTGACGAAGTTAACGAGTAGTGATAATAAACTGAGGCAGTTGAAAGAACTGTTCCTACAAGTGGGATCAGTGACGAGCACGAGAGACGTGTCGTGTACATGTAGAAAAGAAAAGTTAACAAAAAGCATAGACGATCAAGCGTGGTTGGACAGGTTAGTGGGATGTACGGAAAACTATATGTACCTGATGTTGCCGAAAAGATCTGAGAGATCGAGGTTGGGATTGTTAGTAAGAGAGGGGTGGAGGGACCTGGTGAATCCGGACCTGGATCCGGCACTGTTGCAGGAACTCAACAATATGTTACCGGAAAGCGCAAGAAGAGAAATACCCAACCTAAAAAACCATAACATGAACCATAACGCAGACGTAGAGGAGTGGTGTAGACTCAGGAGAGAAGACCTGATAGACGTCACGAGTGACACTGAAGTGTACATGAGGATGCCGGAGAACTGTAACTGAAAGCCTTTTCAATTTTGTAAATTATATTACATAACATCAATTCTATTGCATAATATACTATATCATATATTACACAGTGTAATATATGATATAATAATATTAAGAATATTATTATTAACATATATGATGATAATATGAAATGTGTTAGATTTTTTAACAATTTTAGAGATTAAGATTAAAAATGAAGACATATGTGTAGGAAGGTTGGGGTGGAGGAAGGATGAATGTGTAGACTGAAATAGAGTAATAACTTAGAAAATAAAAAAGTAAAATTAATTTTATGTATTTTAAAAAATAATGTTTAAAATAATGTAAAATATGCCATTTTTAACTATTGAGGAGTTTGAAAATCAAGTGCTGGAGTTGGAGGAGGAAGTGAGGACTGTGGAAAGTCAGGAAAGTTACAGAGAAGATGGTAAAAGAGGATTGAAACAACGGGAAAAGGAAGAATACGGGATATTCGTGTTTTATCAGAATGATATAGACGGAATATGTGCAATGTTTATCCTGGAAGTAAGTGAAACAACAGATACGATGACTTAAAATAGAGAGATACTAATTTAAAATAAAAAAGTAATAATAAATATGAATTTAGCATCATAAAAAGTTTGTAAAGGGGATGAAAATAACAAGTTATCCAATAACAAATGAATCGGACATTTACACATACATCAAGAAGTCGCTGTCGATAAAAACAGCATACCCCTCACTAGAGGTTAGTTAAGGCACATATTGAAATAATCATTTTGAAAAGAATAATAAATGAATAGGGAGATAAGTATCTGAGAGTGATTCTGCTGGGAATAAACGGATGGAATGAGCAGATTCTATACTCAATAAAACTGTACTTCGAACAAATGTTACCGAAGGAATTTAAAAAATTATTGAAAATAGTAGTAATGACGACAACGAGGCCGATATCATTCTTTAACACATCACACGTATGAATTAAATAATAATAACAATAACAACAATGATGATAATAATAATAATAATTCAGAATGACGAATGGTACTTCTTCCTCAAAGACGAAAATGAAATAATGAGAGAGATACAACAGGAGGATTTACAGGTGTGTTTAAATAAATTAAAAAATAAAATAAATAAAATAATAAATAATTTAGAATAATAAAAAGAATGCTCTAATAAACGGAATATATAAAAGTAACTCAATAACAACAATGTTGAGATCAGTAAGATTGTAAATATAATATTAACAATAACATTAATAATAAAGATATCAACAAAAATAATAATAAATAAATAACAGGTAGTGGATTCAGTGAATGAATGTGATAAGGCAATAGTGTTGTTCGCAAACTGCATAGGACTGTTGAGTAATTATGAATTTAACAATAACTATAATATCGATTTAAATAAACAAATTAGGAATAATTACGATGAAATACAACAATTGCAAGGTATTCAATTGATTAATTTATTAATTATTAATTAATAACTTAAATAAATTGTTAAAAGTAAAAGGAAATAATAATTTGAATAGGAGGACCTTATATAACTCCAGACTCAGATAAGCTTTTAACTCCACTTATCACACTGTCGTAAGTTACAAACTATATTTAAATTAAACAGTTCCTTTGAAGAGTCACTTAAAATAAGTCCGTACATACTGATCTATGACCCGAACATATCGGAGGATACTCTGTCGGACATTAGGATTTATTGTAACTTAAAAATGGAAGAGTACACTTCTCAGTTTACTAATTTTCATCCAGTAAGTAAATAATTATTGTTATTACTAATATTATTATTACTATTATTATTTTTATTAATATTATTATCAATATTAATATTGTCATTATTATTAATATTATTATAATAATAATAATAATAATAAATGTTAAAACAAATATTAATCAAAATTTAGAAAAAACAAACTGAAGTATTGAAACTGTTGAAGAACAAGCTTAATATAAACAAAAGTCAGCTTCAGTTGTGTTGGATAAGGAGGACCTTGACGATAACGTCGTTGGACATAATGTACATTATACTTGCACTTCTGTTATCATCGTTTTATGTGAATGGAGGAGAAGGTAAGGTTGATGGTACTGGAAGAGGGAATAGTGTAAATAATAACAATATAATAATAACGGATTTCCTGTACAAGTTGGTTAAGTTACTATTATCAATATTGTAGATAATACAGATATTATAGATTAGATAAGTTGTTTAAGTTATCCTTATAAATAAGTT
>JAQQTN010000056.1:0-33036 GCA_029379255.1 Theileria luwenshuni
TGTCTTCCTAAGACCGCTTGGCCTCCGACTTATAAATAAGTAAATAAAAATTAAATAAAAGTAAAAGGAAGAAAAAATAAGGGCATTAGTGACATTGGGGCCGAATTCACCATAAAAAGGAAAATCAGACTAAAAACACAATAAATACTGATGAAAATTAAAGTAAACTAAAAATGGATCAGTTGAGAGCCACACTGGCTGAGCTTATGGGCAAATATGAACAACAAGAGGACGTGGAATCCAACAAGTCGTTCTCAGACCCAGACGTATGCAGACTGTACCTAACGGGAATATGTCCACACGACCTGTTCGAAAACACAGTAAGCGAAAGGGATATAAAACTTAAATAAATAAATAAAATTAAAAAAAATAAAGTTAAATCTAAAAATAACGTGTTTAGAAGTTTTACATGGGAGAATGTAGCAAAATACACTCGGAAAAACTAAGAGAAAGGTAAAACAATAGAGATAAACAGTAGAAAGTACAATAATGAAATTTAAACGAATAAATCTGATTTAAATATGTAGATATTTGAATGAGAGGAAAGATCGCTTCTTCGGCTTCGAATTGGAAACCTTAAAAGTGATTCAACCAATGATTAACGATTGCGACAAAAAGATAGCAAGAGGAAAAGCAAGAGTAAGCTAATAAATAGATATAAATAATAACAATAACAATAATAACAACGACAATAATAACAATAACAATTTAGGTTGAAGATGATGTTGTTAGAAAGAAGACAGTAGATCCCATGATAATGGAAGAGGCAAAGAGAATAGATCGACAAATAGAAACAAAAATGGCAATGGTAAGAGGATATAAATATAAATATAAATATAAATAAAATAAATAAAAAGAAAACAAAACAATAAAATAATAAAATAGGCTGATGAGCTGGGAACAAACGGAGAAGTGGAAGAGTCACTAAGAATAGTAGAAGAAGTTGAGATGCTGAAAAAAACAAAACTGGACATGCTGGAAAAGGCGGGAGAGGGAAGCTTCCAACAGAGGCTGAGGCCCTGCGACGTGTGTGGAGCTCTTCTTTCAGGTAAAAATAATCTAATAGATAGAATAGATAGATCAAAAATTTCCAAATATGAAAAATCAAATTCCATAATGGAATAAAAATAAAAATAAAAAATACAAAAAATACAAAAAATAATCAATTATTTAGCAACTGATACCGACAGAAGGCTCACTGAACACTACAGCGGAAAGATACACGTCGGATTCCAGAAGCTGAGGGACATGTGCAAGGCACTCACAACCTACGTTCAAGAGAACAGACACAAGTAAGAAAGATAAACTTAATTAGTTAGACAATTAGATAATTATTTATAAGTGATGAATTAGAAGTTAAAATATACCAAAAATTATAAGTTAATATTCGGAAAATTAAAATAAATAATTAAATAAAAAAACGATCAATAAACAATTATTAGGACCAACGGAACTGGGAGAAACCACTCCAGGGACTCCGGAAACAGCAGAAGGAGGAGCTTGTCGGATTCTAAATCGTCGTCTAGAAACGCCTCGGAAAGAAGTCACAGGGAGAGGCATAAGAGCCACAGGGAAAGGGACAGAGATAGACACAGGGACAGCCACCGAAGAAGGTCCAGGTCTAGATCCAGGTCCAGGTCCAGAAGCAGAAGACATAGATAAATCTGTAAATTAATTTTTAATTTTGTTTTAAAGATATTTGAGCACTCGTTTTTTAACACCTTTGATCCCTTGTCACTTTTGAGATCACGTTGACCCACCATACACATTTCATTATTTTTTAATTTTTGTAAATTATCGCCCTTTAATTTCTAATTTTTAAACTGTAAATTACTCCTGCTTATTGATGAATAGAAGACTAAAAATCGCAACCAGGATTCTCATGGGCAAGGTCCCGCCTCAGGGACTGCGGATGGTCCTGGTGACCGTTGGAACCACCAACTTCGACCTTCTCGTCAAGACCGTGGACGACGAGGCCTTTCAGAAGGAGCTGCAGAGGCTGGGATACACTCACGTGGTCTACCAGGTCGGGAAGGGCAAGTACATCCCGAAGACGTCGCTGCTCCAGATTTCAGTCGACAGCTACCTCGACAACTTCTGCGGGTACGTCCAGCTCGCCGACCTCGTAATCTCACACCTGGGAGCCGGAAACCTGCTGGAGGTCTTCAAGCACCAGAAGATGGCCGTGTTCGTTCCGAACCCCGCCGTCAAGGGCAACCACCAGACCGAGCTTTCCGAGGTCCTCGACAGGAGCCTAATCTCGAACCTGACCAGCCTCAAGTCCCGGATCAGGAACCCAGGCAGGGGAACCGGCGAGTTTTACGAAAAGCTTCTTCCCAGCAGGGAGTTTAATAATATTTTGTACAAATTGGTGGACACCTAGGCTTACACCTTCACTTACTCCTAACCTCTTCTTCTTCTCCTCTCTATTATCACTCATGGACCGAAACTGGTCTAAATCACTCAATTCTCATAATTTTGTTAAATTATTATACTGGTTATTATGAAATAATTTAAATTATATTATTTGGATCGTTAGTGTACTTGGTCGGCCTTCTGTCTGGCTTTTATGTAGGCCTGTTCCACTATCTTTGAAACGTCTATTTTTGACTTTCCCTGCTCATTTCTCACTCTTTCTGCGATGCTTTGCATCTTCATTCCTATTCTCTTCATCACGTGGGCTCTCCTCAGCCTCGACTTCTGGTCCACGTCCTCGTCGTTGCATACCTTGATGCAGGCCTGCTTCACTGTCGATTCCACGTCGAAAACCACGATCGTCAGGAAGCACTCCAAAACCGCCTCTATTTGCTGTGTCATTTTTTCGTTGGTCATTCCCATGTTCATCATGCCGCCGTCGGAGCTATCTCCCAGGTTTTCCAGGCTGTTTTTATCCTTAATCTGGTTCTGGTAGAACAGGTTAAAGGCGCTGAAGGTCGATTTGACTATGTTGTAGCCGTTGTTTATGTTTCTTCCAAACGACTGGAGATTGGAGTAGGTGGCGCCGAGTCCGAGGAACGAGGTGGTCTCCGAGATGTAGCTCTCGGCGCAGTTCTCGTAGACCCATCCCACCGAGGTAACCAGGAGGTCCACGTAGGTCTCCTTGCAGGCCGACTCCACAAACTCTAAAAATTCCTCCGGGATCCTCTTGAGCTCCATGAAGCTGTCAATTCGGTCCCTGAGTAGCACCGCCAGCCTGGCCTCGCGGTAGTTCTGGACAGTGTTCATGTAGTTGTGAACGCTGTCCCTGTGAACTGCAATTTCAGTGTTATTGGTTGATTTAGAGGCGCTGAACTTGAAGTCGTAGCTGGTAAAATTGTTAGACTTCGCCAGGTCGGCCAGGTTAACGTCGTACTTCAGGAGCGACTCGAGCTTCAGGGGTCCTATGAACTCCTCCAAAAGGTCACACCCAAACAGCATTATGAAGAAGACTGAGGGGTCAATGTCGAACTCCTGGAATCCCATAGAGGCGGTCACTCCGTTCTTGTCGTAGTTCTGCCTCGAGAGGTCGTCGACCAGAACCTGGTAAGCCTCACCTAAAGTTTGGTCAATCATATTATATTAAGTAAAAATTAAACTAATATTTTATAAATTTACCTATTTCCTGGAATTTTTTCTTGGCTTCCGGGGTTGTGTTCTTGTCCGGGTGGTACTTGAGGGCCATTTTACGGTAGCTGGACTTTATTTCAGCCTTTGAGGCGGTTGGCGATACCCCGAGTCTGTCGTAGAGAGTGGTGTCAACTGCTCTCTTGCTCCCCTTGTAGGAAGTTCTCTGGTTACCAGAGTTATCAGATTCATTTGCAGGGTCTGAGCTAGCTTCTCCAAAGTTATTCTTGAGTCTTTTCGAGTATGAGTCAAAAAGCTTCTTTGACCCTTCAAAGTCCGCTTTTAGGGAATAGGGGTCTCCCTTTTCTCCGAATTGAATCAAGTTTGCGATCTGGGCGGTGTTATTGTATATGAAATCCCACCAGTCTGAGGCGGTCGACTTAGATTTACTTCCATCTTCCAGCGAATTCTCAGATTCTTTCTCCATTTACCTCAGAAGAATGACTTAAAAGCTTAAAATTACTATTCATTTAGAATTATGGACAATTATGATACAAAAAAATAAAAAGAGGAAAAGGGAGGCCTAATCTATGTGTAATGGTTAACTAACACAAGTTAAACAATATATACTGAAAAACATAATAAAACAGAGGATAAATAATAATAAACAATAAAAATTAAATTAAACTAAATGGTGCCATCCACAAATGTAAAATAAATCAACCTGCTACTGACTCAATCAGGCTTGCACAATCTCAGAAATAATTTTTCATAAAAACATATTATTTCTCAAAATATTTCAAAATTGTTTATTTCTGTAGTCGATACACATCAAACATCATTTTGAGACTGTTTTCAGTCTACAAATTTCTGAATCTTTTTTCTTTATTATTTCTATTTAAATACACTCAATTATATACTTCTATATTAAATAGATAATCTCATACCAAGATAAATGATTTAAATAGTTAAATACGTGAATTAATGGGCGTTTAGTTAAACAACTAATGTATGTGTTAGTTTATGAAAATCAAAGGAAAATTTACAAACCAAACCAAACTAAAGAAACCAGCCATCTGATACTGATGGTCTAAGTCCAATTCTGAGGGAGCATATTAAAAAAATTATCTAACTACACTGTTAAACAAATCCTTCTCTTATTATTCTGTGAAAAATTTAGAATGATTATGTTTAAATAATGAAAATAAATTATAAATATTAGTAAAATTTGAAAATTTATTTAAAAATAAAATAAATTTAATTTAAACAATCAGGTCTAAAAAATATTGTTGTGTTGGAACTAAGTTCTAGATAAAAACTGTTAAAAGGCTAAAAACCTTTGAAACAGTTAATTTAATGGGAAATATTTAAACGAAAGTCCCTTAAAAACTCATAAATCTACTTTAAATACTAGTTTCTTTTGTAGTGTGAAACAGTTCTGGTCTAAAATTTTGTCACACGACAATAAATAATTATCTCTATATTTAATATCGGAAAACTGCTATTTTTATATTGCAAAGGTATATTTAATACTTTTCATGGATACATATCCAAAGTTGACTTTTTTGGAAATTTTGTAGTTTTATTATGTTGAGAGATTTTCACCCAAACTTTCCTTTTCTGTTTTATTAGGCTCCTATCTTCTAAAAACAAGTTACCTATAACTTATAAGGCATTTTAATTTTTTGTCTAAGGCATTATTTTATAATTTTAACTGTTTTTAACAAGATTTAACTTGGAACTTTTGGCATCCACTGGAGCCGATCAGCTATTACTTGTAAAAATTGATTTTTTTAAAAATCACCTCTGTAATTCGGATGTTCTCAAACATTTTGTTTTAAATAAAGTTATAAAGTATAAAATTTACTGTTTTTAACAACTTATTGATATCAACTGTAAGCTTGCCAGGGTAGGTTGTCGTATTTAGTGATTAGTATACAATAATAATTTTTTACTTTTATTTTTTATTTCCTTCCTTTTCCTTCCTGTAAATTAAGAATATTGTATTCATTTTATCTTTAATAAGTTTCTTTCCTCCTTTATGATCTTAAAATACAGAAAATAGTATAATTCTAATATTAATTAAAATTCAGTCAATCTAAAACCATGTTAGCAACAGAGAACTCATCGGTTTCTGAGTGCGATCAGATGAAGTTGGTTGCGGACTCTCTTAAACCGAACGGATCCAGGTTCGATAATGAGATCTCTTACGAAATTAACGGTAACTTATAGATATAGATAAACCATTTTAATAATGGATTTTTTGAATCTATAATCATAAATTTAATGAATAAATTAATAAACAAATAGGATGTATACTAACATGGATCGCTAACGATTCCGGTTCAGAACATAGATTCGACTGTTCGAACATAATTGAAATAATAGACGGCTACTACAAAGCTGAATTCTATCTGGATACAAAAAGGATTTTCGAAGCGCCCTTACCAATTGATATGTATGAAAATGACACAGATTTTGAACTTACAAACGATGTTCCTAATCGTATCAAACATAAAACCGTCAAGAAAGAAACACACAAAAAAGTTCATTCATTTACAAACTCAACTCCACAAAATGAACTATCGGAAGAAAGTTCCAAATCGAGTCAAGAAACTAAATTTGAGGATGAAACTCCATCACCCATGACCCCAACTCCCAGAAATAAGGATCATCGCCAATCATCTCCCACTGAAAAACTTAGGGATAAAACCCCGTCTTTACCCCCCAAGAGAACCATGGAGACCAGAATGTCAGTAAAACCCGGTTTTAACTTGAGAGGATCAAAAGGACACAAAAACTTGGAAATTCCTGGAAACTTCTACACTAAAGAAGCCACAAAACCGATTAACTGTTACTCTAAAATTCACAATTCGCCAAATGAGACACTCTATCAGCCAGAGTTGCGGAAGAGAAAATACGCAAGATCTGTTAGTTGCAATAGGACCTATATAATCTGAGGTGGCGGAAATCGTTTTTCTCAAGCGCTTCAAAACCTATTTAACTAAAATTAATTCTTTCACATAAATAATTCAATGTATTTAGGACCCACCGAAGAAGAATAAAGAAGTGGAGGTCAGGAGAGGAGAGAGAATCAGAAAGGTGAGCATCTTCCAGGACTGCTACATCCCAACGTCAAGGAATGAGTGGATTTCAGAAGTCTTTATAGGGGCACATAAGGAAAATTTTTAATGTTTTTAATTTTTAAGTATACATGACCTTATAGACAAGGTATTAAGATCGTTTGGAAGTTTATAGAATGTTAGAGTTTAAAAGAGTTTAAATGGATTTAAAAATTGAGAAATAGTTGTATTCTTGTAAATAAAAGAGTAGATAATAGACAGAGGATGGATGGACACACATTTTTTAAAGTGGAATAAACAGGGTACGAAAGGGGTAAATTTGAATAAATAAGGTAAAATTAAGAAGAATGAAGAAAGAAATTATTTGATAACTCTATTGATTTACTATTCCTGGAGGGGAATTCCCACTCACCACCATGTGAACGTCTACGTTTATTTTTTGTTATGTACTATATTTTGTCCTTCTAAAACTATGATCAGTTTTGTTTCAGAATTTGTAAAGATCATAATTTGAATAATGCAGTTTTTGTCTAGGTTATCGGTCTTTCTTGGAATTTTAATTTTCAACATACATTATACAGCCATACCAAAATTTGTTAAAATAGGACTTTTTATAAGCTTAAAACTGTCTTTATGCAAAGAAATACCAACAGTAAAAGCAGGCCTACATTTTAAATCAAATCCGTTTAACCTTTCTCAAGCTTCACCTAACACACTCACAGGTGACGAAAGTTATTTAGACGAATATGGAGAGTCGACCACAGATAGTTACGTGGACGATTTTATAAGAAGAAAAGATCTGGAAACTGAGGAAGATGAAGAAATACAGGAGGAAAAGGACCCTTACGACTCACTGTGCTTCCTGGAATTCCCGGAACTAGGGGAACCGGTTCAGATAGTGTACCCGAACGAAGATCACACGGAGCTCCTGGTGGATTACGAGGGACTGAAGGTCCTGGAGAACATCCCGAAGCCGGTTTACCCAGTGGCCTTCATCGGATCAGTGAACGCAGGAAAGAGCTTCCTGCTAAACCTGGTAAACGATAACCACTTCTGCAACGCATGTCCAAGGCCAAAAAAATCGGAGGAATCGCTAAAGGAAACACATAAATATTTTGAAAATGGAACGGTTAAAAGACTGAAGGCAGAAGGAAGAGATTATGATAATCCAAAGGGATTTAAAGTGGCAAGTTCGCCGGAACCGGAGACGATGGGAATATGGGTTTACTCGGAACCCCTGGTGATAAGCAGGAAGAAATTGGAAGAGAAACTGGGAAAAGCAGAAGGGAGCTCGAACATACAGTTATACTCACTAAAAAAAGTAAAAACGAGTAAAGAGAGTAACGAAAGTTCAAGACTGTCAAGGTTAGACTACGAGGGAAAGGAGGAAGAAGGAACGGGAGAGATGGTAAACGTAGTTCTGTTCGACGTGGAGGGGTTCAACAGCCAAAATAACGTGTTCAAGTACGACGAGGCGCTGTTCTCAGTAGTGTCAACAGTATGCTCAGAGATAGTGTACCTTTCCAATAAAACGTTGAACACGTCGGACCTACAGCTGGTGGAGGAGCTGATTAAGTCGTCGGTGCTGTCGAAGATAGCAAACCTGTACACGACCTACTCGGAAATGGGAGAGTTCAGAGACGACAGAGAGGAGGTGTTCCAGTACTTTTTAAAAATGTTTGAAACCAAGAACCTGACGTTTCTGATAAGTGAGTTCAACTACACGTCGGAGCAGGCGCTGGAGAACCTGGTTAACCTGCTGAAGTCGCCGAAGAGAGACCTCTCGCTGCACGAACTGTACCTGTACCATAGTAAAAATAAGAGCGTAATGAGGCAAAAAGAGGAATCGGAATATTTAACTAAAAAAATAAAGTTACAAAATAAAGAAAGATTAAAAGCGGACGTGGAATCTGATGAAAGAAGAGTGGAGGATGTAAAAGGAAAAGAAAAAGAAGCATTGGTGGAATTAAAGAATGTAAATATATGCAAGAGCACGCAGTGGGAGATGGAGGACGTGATGTTCACGAGCTTCGGGTACATCTTCCACATGCTGTTCAACTCAGTGAATATCGCAGTGCTGCCAAGCACATCAAAAAACCCGTTTTCAGAAGGACTTAAGCTAGTAAAAAAAGAAGCAAAAAGGGAACAGAAAGAGCTATGGAGTATGCAACAAGAGTACGTAGAACAGCTGAGGAACTTTAAATCAGAGTTATTTAAAAGGGCAACCAGAAAGCAGCTGGAAAAGTACTGCATTCTGGACGGAGTGAAGTCCTCGTGCTCCATGACGGGAAAGGACGTGGGAGAGATGATCAAGTTTACGCTAAAAACGCTGTCGCTAAACAAGTTTCACAGGCTGGCAACGACAATCGGAGAAGTGGAGGGTTTAGACAAGCTGAAGTACAGAGACGCCTTTGACGAATTCTTCAAAGTGTTCAGGTCGACGAGGCTGTTGATGATCAAGAACGACCTCTATGAGACCTATAAAGTGATCTTGAAGAAATACATACAGGGAGAAGTGACTGTGAGTAGAGAAGACGGTAAAAGAAGGTTAAAAAGTGAAAAAAAGGACCAAATTCCGACCACTGAAATGTTTAGAGAGTATAGTCGGGAGCTTAAGGAGAAGCTGCTGGAGCTTCTGGTAAAAAATTACGAAAATGAAACATTCACGGAAAACTTTAATAAAATTAAAAATGACATGGTACAGGGGTTCGACAAGGTGGCGGAAACCTCAATGGAGGAGTTAAAGGAAAAAATAACGGAAAAGTGCACAGACGTGTCAGAAATACTCTTTAAGAAATTCAGCAATAAGGTGGAGAGTCTGAAGCTGCCAGTGGTACCGAGCAGGCTGAAGTTTGTGTTGGAAGTGCCAGACGAATACAGAAGTAACTTCAGGAGGTGGATAGACAAAGGGGAGTTGGAAAAGGAGAATAGAGAGGAGGAAGACCCGGAGGAGGAGCAAGTTGTGGTGGAAGATAAGCTGGTGGAAGGCAGGAAGGACCAGCTTAGCTACGACCCGGTATGCTACGCAGTATTTGAAGAATACGAAGTAAAGTTAAAAAAATATAATGAAGAAATGGTAAGAAAGAATGAACAGTTGATAGAAAAGCACTTTAAAAGGGTGTTAAACAAGGCAATTAAGAACTTTAAAACTAAGTTTGTGGAGGACGAGGAAAATTATGAAATGCAATTGGAGGAGTCGCTAAAGAAGACCTCAACGTTCGTGAAACAGTCTGAGAACATAATGCTGGCGCACCTGGGAGAGTTTCACGCGATCGAGTACCTGGTCGAGGAGTACAAGCAGAAGCTGCTGTCCAAGATAGACGAGCAAACACAAACCTTCAAAGAAAACTATAATAAAAGGTGCAAAGAGCAAGTAATAAAAATAAAAAGCCACTACCTGGATAAATACAAGGAGATCCTGCAGGGATACGCGAAGTTTCCGATGAACCCGGAAACCCTGTACAAGTACAACGAGTTCATGCAGCACCTGGCCCACAAGGAGATTATGAAGGTAAAGTGCGCGGACATGCTGACCAGACACCACCTGCACAGACTGCTGAGACTGGAGATAAAAAAAAAGTACAAGGAAGTGCAAAGGGAAAACGTGAAGGCGGTGGCCCAGGGGCTGGAGGCAGAGTTCATGCACATGGACCAGTACCTGAAGTCGCAGCTGTCTTCCTGTCCGTTCTACCACTACTTCAAGTACAACGCCCTGAGGTACGCGAACTACCGAATAACCCAGAAACTGATATACGACAAACTGAAACTGGAAAAGATGACAGATAACCCAGTAAACGAAATCCCCTACACGGAAGTGATGATAAATCCGGAAATCGAGTCACCCTACGAGTCCCTCGAGCCGAATTTAAACATACTGCCCGAAATGGACTTCAGAGAGTTGAACCAAAAGTACCTAACAGTAAACAAAAACAAACTACAAAAAAAATTCGTCCAGGGAGTGGTTAAATACTACATGGAGAACAACGTAAAGAAGTTTAAAAAGTACTTCTTCCAAAAACACTGCAACGCAGTGGTCCTGGTCTGCAGCTTCTTCCTGCTCGGCCTCTCGTCCCTCTCCTTCTTGCTGGCGCAGCACTGGGTGTCCAAGCTCTTCTTCAGCCTGCTCGGATTCACCAGCTACGCCTTCATGGTGGGCCTCAAGAGGACCAAGCAGAGGCTGAGGATTCTCGCAAAAGTCCTAGAGTCCCTGGCGGTCAGTTTGCTACTGGGACTTTTGAAGGCTCTCAAATACCTGGTCCACCAGCTCGTCCACTTCGTGGTCACGGGACTCACCATGACCATCCTCAAGATGCCGGGCGCCAAGTACTACGCCCTCGGCCTCGTGTCGGCCACCCTCCTCTACTTCGTCGTCAGGCTCCAGATATACCGAATAAAGAAACACAGGTTAAAAACGCAAAATAAAAACAAGTAACGTCTCTCAACATCACCTCATTAACATCACCAGTATTAATTGATATTAACATTAGCATATAAATATTAACACTAATTGATATTATTGTTAACACACTAATAACAATAATAACAATAGTAATAATAGTAACAATAACAATAACAACAATAACAACAACAACAATAACAACAATAATAATAACAATAACAATAACAACAATAATAAAATTAAAATATCATAGTTAATGTGGTTGATTATGATTTTTTGGCCTTCTGGAGCAGTTTTTGGAAGCCGAAGGGGTCTGCGTCCTTGACGAACTCCACTGGCGTGTTCCTCTGGACGCCCTTGTCGGCGTTCGCAAACGAAGCCACATTAATGTCCCTAAAAATAAATGCATATATTTGTAATTATTTTAATTAAATATATGAGTTATATTTTTATTTTAGTTATATTTCTAAATAATTATTTTGGTTATTTATCAGTATGTGTTAAGTAATTATAAATAAAAATAATGATCTATGTTACATAAAATATGAACAAAACATAAATAATTATAAGGAATGTAGAAATAACGTACCCTGTGGACTTGGTAAACCTCTCCTTGGAGTGCTGGTAGATGTTGGCGGTGCTCCTGTCTGCGAACAGCGGCTTGTCGTAGATGTTGTAAGTCTCGTCATCTCCACCATCAAACCCCTAAATTTAATTATTTTAATATTATTAATTTATTAATTATTAACATTAATTTAATGTTAATAATTAATAAAATAAATAATTAACAATAATAATTAAAGTAAAGCTTACTGATGATATTCCTGCTTCTCCCTGGAGCAGTCTTGCGTCGTAGAGGTCGGTTATCTTGGTTGGCTTTGCCTGACCCAGAGCTATCTTCTCACTGACGTCCCTGTCTCCAGTTCTCTTCTTTTTGATTCCCTTTTCTAGTCTCCATTCTCTCTCCAATTCCCTCCTTCTTTCGGCCTCTATTCTCAGAAGCTCTTCTCTCTCATCGTCGTCACTGTCTTCTGAGTCTCTGTGTCTTCTGTCTCTTTCTCTTGATTTATCTCTCGACCTATCTCTTGATCTATCCCTTGACCTTCTATCTCTATCCCTATGCCTATCTGAATGTCTGTCTCTTTCTCTATCTCTGGACTCCTTTTCGTCCTTTGAGTGTGACTTTGCGTACAACTGGTGTCTTTCTTCCCTAGCCTTTGCTGCCAATTCTCTCAACTCTTCTTCTCTCTTCTTAGCTTCCTTTAGTTTCTCTTCTCTTATTATTTCGTTTCTCATTCTCACTTCCTCCCTGGCTGTTCTCTCGGCTATAAACAGGGACTCTGAAAGGGATGCAAACTTGTCGTTGATCACCACTTCCCTCAGTCTCCTTCCATCAGCTTGCACTCTTTTGTCTATTGGGAGGGTGTAACCTTTCTGGTTCTTCCAGTTACTCACACAGGGTGGTATTTTCCAGTTCATCTGGTCCTCCTTGGTGAGTTTCCTGGGCGGAGAGTGGAGAACCGGGGGAGGGGGACTCGGTGGATTTGCTGGCATCTTCTTGTGTCTTATGTTTGAGGGTTCCAGGGGGTCCACCACGGTCGTTGTCATTTTAATGAGTCTCTGTCCAACCTAAAAATGTTAATTAATTTATGTTATTTGATTATTTTTGTTTTCATTTAAAAAAATTTTAATTATTTTTAATTTATTTTTATTTTAACTTATTTAGTTATCATTAACTTAAATGTTTTTCATTCTTAGTTCTGTAAATATTAAGTTAATCTTACCTCGCTTTTCTGATTTGGAGTGTATCTGAATATTTCAGTTTCACTCTTTGTGACTGTTTGGACGTTTTTTGAGCTTAGAGCCATCTGTATAGCCTCTTTAGTTTTAGCCAGGTTTTCTTGTACTTTCTCCTCAGATGGTCTTGTTAACTCGTCTGCTGTGAATGACTTTTCCTTCTGGTCAGACGGCTTTGTGTAGGCGATCTTTCCCTTTCTCATATTCTGAGTTATGACCTGGTCGTACATCGGCCTCCCTTCCTCGTCATATTTTAGTGCCAGGGTCTATAATAAATTTAAAGATCGTATTTCAATTAGGATAATGATTATTTAAAGTAGGATAGGAAAAATGCTGGGAAAGTACAGGCAAATTGAGGTAAACTTACGTTTCCATTGTTGTTGGAGGCAGAACCCTGTTCCACCAGGGAAAATGAGCCCTTTGAGTCATGCTTGACGACCGCGTCCCATTGGGGCTTAACTAGCAAACTAGCTCTCTTCCTAAAGGTTAAAATGTTAAATTATATTTTTTAATTTAATTAGGGGCTGTTTAATTCAAAGATTAAGTAAAATGAGATGAAATCTTGTTATAAACGAACCTGGTATACTCAGACATGATTCTTGATCAAAAATTAGGAATATTAACCTAAAACCTATGCGATATAACCATTTAAAATATAAATTAAAGAAATCTGTAAATTTTAGGGGATATAAATAAAATTAAAATGTAATAAAACTCATAGATGCACTATACCGATAAAGTTAAATCATTTTATAAGTTTGGATCATGTATAAAGAAATAAAATAAGAACACATTATTTTAAATTTGGTGTAAAAGAATGAATTAGGTTTTGGGTTTTAAAAGGTCAAAACTGACTAGTTTTCGACTATTTCTCAACTATTGGCCTCAGATTCGCTTGTGTAATCACAAAATCAGGTCATTTCCGATTACATTTACCACATTTTAAACAAACTAGGTAAATGGATATAGAAGCCGCCATTCGGTCACTTGGTTGTTGAAAATTTTATACACCATCAAAAGGCAACTGTTGAGTTATTTGTACAGTAAGAATACAAATACGTAACTTTAAGTAAATGGAGACCTTCCAAAACCGACTCAGTACTCTAAACGGTACCAAATTCTGAGGGATATTTTTGGAAAAATTCTAATGTGTAGTACTGAAAGTAGGCCTCACACATATTTACAAAAAATAGGATTGAACGATTCCAACCATCCCCGAATAGTTGCCTATGTTAATAAACAATTAAACCAAAACTATCAGAATAGTTAAGACAGGTAGTTTTGGTAAAACAAAGGCCGAAAAGTTTCTTAGGTATGCAACATGATGCAGTTCTTACAGTAAAACACGAATAATGATCCCACTAAATAAAAAAATTCTTTAAAATTGGAAATTAAACCAAAAGGTCGTTATTTTTAAAGAGAAAAATCAAAAAATAAAAATTTAGATTTACACATTCCGGCTAAAATCGCCAATCTTAGCAATAATGATAGGATTCCGCTAAACTGGGAAATTTAAAACATTGTCTTATATTTTAGGAAACAGGTAACATCAAAAATTAAAATTAAACTAAAAAATACTAAAAAATAACGGTAATATTATTGAAATTAACATGTGACCAGAAATAAAATAACTCAAGAGATTTTTTAAAATAAAGCAAAAAATCATCGCAAATTAACTCAAAAAACACCGAGAGTTAAAAAATAAAAAATTAAATAAATGGAAGGAAATTCTGAAATGGATTCCAATTTAGGGAATCTGGAAATAAAATCAGAGTTTCAAGTAGAAAATGAAGGTTTAGTAAAGGGTAAAGAAATAGAGAGTTACCAAGACCATAATTCAGTCAACATAAATGAAACAAATGTAGTATACGCAATATGCGACGGAGAGGACGACGGAAGCAGAACCGACTCAGAAGAAGGGTGTGTAAACAGAGGAGTAGTGCTCTCAATACTAAGAAATCAGAACTCACCGAGAGAAAACATAATTAGAGGATCTCAAAATAGAGAAGAAGCGTCAATGTATGTGAGTAAGGTGACGTCAAAGCACCTGAGCCTGTTCCCAAACAAGGGAAGGTGGTGGCATAAAGGGCAGGTGAGATACGGATGCCAGATAACAAACATGACAGAAGAAGTGGTTTCAAAGAGTTTTATACCAGTGTATAAGCCGGAGAAGGATAAAGCGTGTCCAATCTGCCTGGACGACCTAGTGTCTGGGCTGGTCTCGCTGAACGGATGCCTGCACGTCTACCACAAGAACTGCTTCCTGGAGTACGCACTGAAGGCGAAGAAGACGAACATAGTGTGTCCACTGTGCAACTGCATCTCTTTCACAGGAAGAGGGCCTTCGCCGCCAGGAAAGATGTCCTGGAACGTGAAGAGGGATATGACTCTTCTGTCAAACGGGACGTTCATAACAACAATAGAAATAAAATATAAAATGAAAAGCGGAACGCAACTGAGATGGCACCCAAGACCAGGAAAACCATATAAAGGAGTGTCAAAAAAGGCATTCCTGCCGATATCCTCCGAATACCTGTTTGTGCTGAAGATGCTGATACTGGCATTCCTGGACGGACAGACCTTCAGAGTGGAAGACTCGCCGGAAGATCACATGGGAACGACAGTATGGAACGGAATAGAGCATAAAACAAACATAGACGGAGGAGTCGAAAGAGGAGGATTCCCAGATACAAACTATAAGTCGAGGGTTTTGGACAACATAATATCAAAGGGAGTTTTATCATTTAAAAACGACTGATTTCCGAAAAAAAGAAAAATAACAATGATCAGAATTAATAAAGTTGAGTTTTTAAGGAGATTGGGGTTTAAGGAACTGTTCCTCCAAGATAGATGTGTCTTCTCCGCCTTCCATCCACACATTCTAATTTAATTTATTTTTATTGTTTACACATTGTCTATGTAAAGTATGTGGACTAGTAAAAGGGGTAATTCTCCTTAAAAAATAGATTAGTCCAGTGATTTACGCCAAACTTTAGGTAGTTAGTGCATACGGGATTCCTGATGTTTACTGTCATATTTTGTGACTTAAAAGGCAAGATTTAACATTTTGGAAAAAATTAAACATTTTAATGGAATGAGGAACGCTATCGCAGTTAAATGGAATTTGAATTCGAGCCAATATCTGTGGACAATACAGTTAAAAATAACTATAGTGAATATTTCGAAATTTTATCAAAAAACATAGATTTTGGAAATAAAATCGAAGAAATTCACAGTGATTGCCTAAATAAATATGAAAGCCCATACACAATCACAGTCAGAGACTTTCTCAAGTTCGCAAGGAAGTGTGAAGCGCCTACGGACCAGGAATTGGTGCCATTCGAGCACAGAAATATCATAGAAGTAGGCTCGCTTCAACCCTTTAAAGACTACGGCTCGCAAAAGGAGCCGGAAAGAGGGTACTTTACCGACAAAAGAGGGGATTTCGGAAAGAAGGATGATTACTCTAACTTTGGTAACTTTGAAAATAGTTATGATAATGATGGAAGAGAAGAATTTAACTTTGATGAATATAATGAAAATGCGCCGAAGGTGTCCGATTCGGAGCTGAAGGGTTTAGTCTATTCCGGCACTGAGTGGGAGAGGGAATTTGAATGGACGGAAAGAGTTAAGGAGATAAACGAAAGAGTGTTCAACAACTCGTCATTTAGACCTAACCAGCTGTCGGCCATAAACTGCATACTGAGCAACAAGGATACGTTCGTTATCATTCCGACGGGAGGAGGAAAGTCGCTGTGCTTTCAGCTTCCAGCGGTTTATGATACCGAAAGTGGTAGATCCTGCACGACAATAGTGATAATGCCCCTGCTCTCCCTCATAGAAGACCAGGTTAACAGGTTGAGGGACCTAAATATAAACTGTAGAGCGATTGTGGGAGACCTGGGAATGTCAGAGAGAATACAAATATTCAGAGACCTCAATAAAACAGGCCGTGGAGGTAGCCGGGACTCGGAAGATGGAGACTACTACTCCTCCTCAGGAGGAGAAGAGATAAGCGTCGTGTTCGTCACTCCCGAGTCCCTAGTTTCCTCAAAGATCCTGAGGGAAAACCTCCAGAAGATGCACCGGAACAACAAAATATCAAGGTTCGTTCTGGACGAGGTACACTGCGTGTCTCAATGGGGAAACGACTTCAGACCGCATTACGGAGCAATGGGAATGCTGAGGTCAAACTTCCCAGACGTGCCAATCATGGCACTGACAGCAACTGCAACCGAGAGTGTGATCAAGGACGTAATAATGAAATTGAGGCTCAGGAACCCGGTTGTGTTCAAGTCTGACTTCAACAGGAAGAACCTCGAGTACGAGGTGGTGGAAAAGCACCCGAACTTCAACAAGGCCATACAGCAGCTGGTAGACATCGTGAACAAGCAGCACGGGAACTGCGGGATAGTGTACTGTCTGAGCTGCAACGAAGCTGAGCGAGTGAGCTCGGAGCTGTCGAAATACACGACCTGCTCCCACTACCACGCCCAGATGAGCACCAGCGCCAGGACCGGCATCTACAACGACTGGATAAACGACCGCGTCAAGGTCATAGTGGCAACCATCGCCTTCGGAATGGGAATTGACAAGAAGGACGTACGCTTCGTGGTTCATTTTTCAGTCTCGAAGTCGATTGAGAACTACTTCCAGGAGTCCGGAAGGGCGGGAAGGGACCAGAGGAAGAGCACGTGCACCATCATGTACAACTACCACGACATACAGCGCCTGATGTTCCTTAATTCGGTAACTTCCTACCCGAAATCAGGAAATAACAAAAAATCCGACAAGGATTCTATAGTCGATCGCATACTCGTGATGATGGACTACTGCGAGGAGCGGGTGCTCTGCAGGAGGCTCATGCTCCTGGGCTACTTCGGCCAAAAATTTACGGGAAGATGCATCATACCCTGCGATAACTGCAAAAGCTTCTTCAGGTCTAACTCAAACACTCCAAGTCAAACTAACAACACCGGTGATACTCCACTGAATAATACCAGTGGTACCGGTATGACCCAACCGATTGGTAGTGCTCCCACTCAACCAATCGGTAGTGGTCCTACCACTCAGTTAAATATCAGTGGCACTCTTATCACTCAACCGATTGGCAGTGGGCCAACATCTCAATTAAATACCACCATTAATACACAACCCATTGGTAGTTCTGCCACTGAACCAAATCTTTTCTCTAGTGAGAATGAACCTAACCTTTTCGCCACTCAAAGTCAGCCAAATCTTTTTGCCAATGAAACTGAAACTGAACCAAATCTTTTTGCTAGCCAGAGTCAGCCAAATGCTGTTGGTACTGGAACAACTGAACCTAATGCCAACGGAACCACTCAACCCAGTGGTACTGCTGCGACTACGCAACCCTCTTCAAATCAACCTCCTCCTTCAGATTCCAGACCCTCTTATTCCATCAGGAACTGCGTTCAATATGCCGAGTACATATCGAAGAACTTGAGATACGAAAGCAACTTGACTCTTTTAGCTCTCCATAAAATTTTAATTAATAAGTCTACGAAGGGTCAAAAGGTTCACAGGACTCTTCAGGGATACCTCGTTAACAGGGGTTTCGACTCTCGGTCTTCCATGGTTCTCCTGAAGAAGATGATCATTCACAAGCTGTTGCAGGAGAGGATTTTTAAGCCTGACATAGGCTCGTACAACCTCTTTTACATTCAGGCAAACCCCAACTACGAGAATTACCTCAAATTCCTCCAGAAGGTGTACATACCAAATCCCATTAAACCGAAGGAAAAGAAACCAAAGCCCCCGAAGGAACCCAAAACACCTAAGAAACGCAAAGAGCCTAAACCCAAAAAACCTAAGGAACCTAAGTCTCCTAAGTCACCTAAACAGCCTAAGAAGCCTAAGGAACCCAAAGAACCAAAGGAGCCAAAGGTCAAAAAACCCAGGGAAAAGAAGCCCAAGCCTCCGAAGGAACCGAAATCTCCTAAGGAGGCTAAGCCCAAAGTTCCCAAGGAACCTAAACCCAAGGCTCCCAAGAGGCCCAGAAACGCCTCCAAGGAGCCCTCAGACCCCTCGGACCCCTCTAAACCTCCAGATAAACCCAAAAAAGTCAAAAAACCCAAGGTGAAAACCGAAGAGTAGTATCTTGTTTGTTTTTATTAGTTTGTTTTCATTAACTGTCACCAGTCGTTGTTACATCCTCTTGTTTTTTTAATTGTATCAAAATTAATTAATTTTACCAATTGTTTGGTAAAATTAATTAATTTTGTCTAATAATTTATTAAACTACACATAAAACAACTATTATTACATTATGTTATTGTTGCTACATTATTAAAACTAATTAGTCTACATTGGGTGAGTTTACACTTTAACCCTTTTGGCTTTGTGTTCCTCCTTTTCTCCGGTGTGATTTTCTTGGTTGTTTTCCAGCTTTGCGTTCTCTTCCACGTGGTTACTCGTCAACTTTGGCAGGTATCCCTCGCTGTTAGTCCAACTTTGTGGAGTTTTTTCGTTTACTTTCCCGTCCTTGTCCAGGAGTCCGAGGCTGATTAGCCTCTTTTTTTCCGTGCTCCTGTTTCCGTATCCCCAGCGCATCGGGTACGTGTCTCTGTCCATGATCACTCGCTTGATCACTGCCACTACTCCGTGGTCCACGGTGGCCACCACTGCGCTTGTCATTTGGGCCACTCCGAGTGCTATTGCCTCACCTTTTGTTGTGATCATCACTATTTCGTCGTGCAGTTCTATGTTGTTTTCAAATCTGAGGACTCCTGGAATCATCAGTTTTGCCCCGTAGCAGATTGCGTTTACGCAGGAGTCCTTAACTACTATTCTTTTGTACTTGGTCAGCAGTTGTTCCAGAGGACTCACTACGTACCTCAGGTACGACTCGTCTGCAGTGCTGTCGTACAGGTACTGTGCGTCTAGCACGTCGTGCATCGTCACCATGTTATCGTACTCGGACACACTTCCTGACTTCACTCTTCTCAGCTCCTGCATATGAGCTCCTGTCCCCAGTAAGAGTCCCATGTGAACGCACAGCGTTCTCACGTAGGTTCCCGCTTCACACTTTACCCAGAACAGTGCCAGGTCCTCTTCCTCGTTGTAGTCCAGAAGCCTGGTTTCGTAGATCGTCCTCACTCTCAGCTGTCTTTTGACTGCCGCTATCAGTGGCGGCCTTTGAAACAGGGTTCCGGTAAGTTCATTCAACACCTAACTCATTATTAGTATCATTTTTTAGCTACTATCTTTTCAATCATTATTATTTTTTTAAACATTCTTTTTTACACAATGTTTTTTCTATTTTCAAGTTAACTTACCTTCTCCACTTTTGCCCTGGATTGAGGTGACGAGTGGAACTTAACCACTGCCACGTACTCCTTTCCTGTGAATTGCCATAAGTTTTATTTATTTTTAGCTTACCATGATTCTGCTGTGATTTTACGAGTCTTGTGGCTCTGTTTAGGCACACTATCAGCACTCCCGTTACTTTTGGGTCCAAGGTTCCGCTATGTCCTGTTTTTTCGCATCTCAATATTCTCTTGATCCATGCTACAATTTCGTGTGAGGATGGGTTTGCCGGTTTATCCAGGTTAATAAATCCGTATTTCATGTAATTGGTGAGATCTCTGCATAATGGTGACGACCCATGAGGCATTGGCGTATAATGTCCCGTTCTCACGTTGAGTTTGTCGTAGTTCTATAAAGTTAATTATATGATTATGGCAAATCGGAATCCTTATAGAATCTCCTCAAATTATTTTAAATAGATACAAATAATTATCGATATATACGAGTGGATTCTTACCTTGAGAAGGAGAGGCCAGTTTGAGGTATCTATGGGAGGGGAATTAGCCTCTGGCTTAATTAAAAAATGGTTTCCCTTATCCATGGCTAAAAATACAGTAAATATTTGAATTAAAATATTTCTAGTTTTCCAGTTCACTGCCCCAGTACCAACTGGCAATTATCACCTGTTTCTGGTCCAAAAATCACGTAACTAACTCAGATTTAAAAAATTAACACAATAATGTTCTCAACAATAATAAATTTATGTACGGTCAGAAATTTCAGTTTTATAGACAAACTTGCACATACTTGTAAATTAACTAGACATTCTATCACGTTTCTAGCTAAACTAGGTACAATACATCTAACATATCTATTTAAGGTCTTATTTCAGGGTCTAGGCCTTTATTTAGTGAAATGTTCAAATACCTAGAAAGTTCACTCATAAAGTTGAAAACATCAGAGATTTAACTTATAAGTAGTCACAAACATTTTTTTTGAAGCTAGGGTTTCCGTTTTTGATAGATATATTTTTATTTTTAGTGTAAGAATAATCTTCCGGTTTCTTCATAAAATTATATTATCGCAAAAATTGTTTTTCTTTGGAAGAAATTTGTTGAGAATTACTTATTACCATTTTTTAGATTTATTTTAAAATTATTTACTTATTTATTTGGAATAATAATGATCTGATTCAATATTTGTGGTCGGGTTACTTGTGTTGCACGTATTCCCATTAATAAATTGATTTTTCTTCATCTTTGAGAGGTTACTATTCTACCAACTTATTTTATATATGGGTTATTTACTAGTTAAATTGTTTTTGTTAAAAGATTATAAATCCCAATGGAAGATAGAGAATTAATAATCTCGCAGATTTTAAACACAGGTTAGCCGTTATGCTTATTAAACACGATACCCCTTTAAAACGCAAAAAATTTAATATCCACAAACACCATTAATATGGGTGGTTAAGTTAACATTTAATATCGCAAGGTTTATTTTGTAAATTATCATGAGTAAATTTGATTCTCCTTCGGAAAGGGAGGGATATGCTCATTCCAGAACCTTTTCGTCTGAGTCTTGCCTGGGTGAGTACACTCAAATGCGGGATAGGCTCAAAAAACTACTATCACCCAAAAATTCAGACGATCTTTACGAACTACTTTTGTTACTCAAAAATGCAGATTTATTTGGCAGAGACACGGTTTCTAAAATAGACGTGTTATTCTCAGAAATATCAAATTTTACCCCGGAGGATGATCTCACAAACGTGGAACTGGCGGACTGCTTCGTGTCCACGCTGCTATCGTACATAGACGACGAAGATTTTTTAGAGCTGCTGCAAAACATAATACTACACACCAAAAACACTTCGTTGATCATATCCTGCGAAAACAGACTCTTTGAACTGGTCTTCGTACTGGGAATGAACGTAACAATAGACAAACTGAGGAACCCGCTGGGACTGTCCTACGTCCTGCTTAAAAGTTCTAATTTTTTCAATTTAAAATTCATGAGCGCAAAAATGGCACAAGACGAAACCAGAGTTAATTTGGGATACCTACTCTGCACCCAAATCTTCAACTCAATGCTGGCCTCGTCGTCACTCTACACATTTAATTTTAGTAGCAATTTTGAACAAAACGAAGTGTACACGTACATCACAAGCCTCAAACTAGACAACAGAAATTTAAAAGAATTTTTAAACAAAGAATATTTTGCTAAAATATGCGAACAATTGGTATTCTATTGCGGCCAATACGAACATACTTTAAAATTTTTAGAAAATCTTTTTAAGATTTGCAAATTTATACACTCAAAAGACATCAGCGGAAGCAAAAACTACAGAAACCTCATAGTGTCAATACTGTCACAAAGATTTGTAAACCCATTGTTTCAAGCAGACCTAATACTGACGTTCCTGGAAAATATGTATAACGAACTAGTGTCAGTCGATTTAAAAGAATACCAAACATTCTCTCAAAAATTTAAAAATACATTCGGATTTAAACTAAACAGTATCAACAGTAATTTTAACGAAGAGGCAGAAAAGAAAGAAGAATATAAAAAAGAAGAAGAAATGGAATACGAATACGGAGAAGACAACCTCCTGAAGTCGGAGCTGTTCTTCAACATGTTTCAGTCGTCCAAGGAGGAGGAGCTGACGGAGGTGTACTGGATACTGGAGACGGACCTGCTCGTAGGAGCCCTGCAGTCAGTGAGGAAGCAGGACCAGGAGGAAAAATTCGAAAAACTGGTTTTAAACATAATTAAAAAGTCAAAAAACCCAATTATTATCTCTAAAGCACTGATATTCAAACTCTCGTTGATCTGGTCGGAGTACCAGAACCTGGAAAGAGGAAACTATAACCCGATAACGTTGAAAATAATCACGATGAATGAACAGTTTTGGTTCATATACGAGAATTCGCTGGCAAACTTAGTGCCAAAACAAGTGTTGTTGAAGGAAGTAAAGGAATACAAAGATGACTTCAAGGATAAAAGATGTGAACAGTTGTACGACTTCATGCTGAACATAGCAATACACACGGATTCGGACTGCTTCTTCATCATACTGCTGGAAGTACTGAGGTTCGCAGAATACGACTTTCAAATCATCAAGTACTCGCTGCAAATGTTTCAGTCGACGCTCCTGGAATTTTTTAAGCACAACAGAGTCAAGTTTAGCAGAGGAGTGCTGGACATCGTGTGCTTCTGCAGGCAGTACTTCGACTGGGGGTTCATGACGATGCTGATCTACTCAATCGACTGCCTGATAACAGGAGAGACAGACAAGCACGCGAAACACGCACTGTCAAACGGGCTTATAGACTACCTGACGTGGAAGCTGCAGCTGGAAACGGAAAACAAGAAGAATATGCTGGAAGATAACACGGAGACGGAAACAAGCATAGACATGGAGAACCACGAAATGGAAAATTATAAAGAAAACGGAAATTATCAAGAAGAAGCACAAATAGAAAGATTTAGACTGGCACCGACGACAGTAGCTGAGATATTTTACATCATACACCACCTAATAGGGCCGACCGAGGTGGTGTTGGAGCTGTTCATGCTGTACAACCAGTACCTGAAGGGGCTTAAGATATACAACATACTGCTGTTGCCCCTGTACAAAGGAATAGAGGAAAAAATAAAACAAACGGAAAGGCAGAATAACATACAGAGAAATATAGAAGGAATGGAAGAAGGAGAACAGATGGGAGGAGAATTAAACGGAGATTATAAAGAACAAGAAGAAAGAATGGAAGGAAAGCAAGCATTGGACCTGAGTGATAAAACACAGATGTCGTTAGGACCAAATAAAGACATATACGGGTACCTGATGTTGAACGAAGACAGTGAGCTTACGACGTCACACGTAGTTACCCTGATATTCTCAGGAAAAATGGCAAAAAACGTGCTGAACGCAGTGAAACTGCTGAACACGGAGGAGGGGACGAGGCCCCAGTACATCCTGGACCTGATCCTGAGAAAGTTCGTAAATAAACTGCAGCAAATATTCCTGCTCAAGGTTTCGGAGGAGTTCTGTATGCACGCAAAGAAGGGAGAGAATATAACGCAGGAAGAGGAGCTTCTGGTTAATAACCTGAAGCTGCTGTCGAACTTCATGTCTGGACTAGTAAGCCTGCACATCAGCAACGTGCACATCGACTCGATATACCTGGTGCTGAAGACGCTGCTGGAGTGCCTGAGGTCAGAAACAGTGTTCCTGGTCGAGTTCGCAATGCTGACCTTCAACAACATCAAGAACGTGTTCAACTACCCGCTGTTCACCAAGGAGTTCATCTCGGACGCGAAAGTGGGAAAGTTTTACCCGAACCTAGTGAAAAGCTATAAAACCCTGGCAAACTCGTCGGAAACGGTGTCTGAGATAGAGACGACCCTGGACAAGGTGATAGCAAACGAGGTGATCAACATGGAGAATAACGTGGAGGATAAATGTCTAAAGGGAAAGATAACGACAAAGGGAGTAGTGATCATCAAAAAGGAAGAGTCACCGGAGGTGACAACGATACAGAAGACGACCCTGACAATCACCACAAGTGCACCTAGAATCACATCAGCGACGACCCTGCAACAGTCGCCGCTGATGACGAGAAACTATGAGCAGCTGGCAGGACTGTGCAACAACGTGGAGTACAGTCCCCCCAAAATGTCGCCGTTATTCTACCACGAGCAGTGCCTTATGACGATACTGAACAGCGGAGTGGACGACTTCTTCAACACGGTGAAGATACAAATACAGGTGCCGGAAAATAGCACTGACACCATAGCGGTGTTCACGACGTTCGGAGGCCAGGAATTTCTGTCGATGGTGGAGTCGCTGGTTACCTCGGGGTACCTGAACTGGCTGTTCTTCCTGATACTGAGGTACGCAGTGATCAAGGGAGAAACCAGCTTCGGAGACATCGATACCCTGCTGCAAACGCTGGGGCCGAAGATGATCGAGCACTTCGTGGGCTTTCTGACCTTCGCAGTCAACCTGTTCCTGAAGTACCTCCGGTCGTGCAGACTGCACCTGGTGTACAAGAAGATACTGCTGATATGCGCGTCGCTGATCGGAGAGTTCACAATCTCTAGAAATAAGCCGCTGCTGCTGAAGCAGCTGAACGTGAGGCAGCTGCTGACGTTCTCCTACGAAAAGGGGTTCCTGTCGATCACGGTGCCGTTCGTGTGCAGGCTGATGTCGTACGTGGTCAAGAGTAAGCTGTTCAAGCTGCCAAACCCGTGGACGTTCTGCATGCTGTCGCTGCTGAACGAGATTAAGACGGTGAAGAACCTGAAACAGCACCTGATCGTGGAGATAAACAGCCTGACGATGCTGCTGACGAACAATAAAAATCAACAGCAGTCTAGTCCACTGCAGACATCACAAACAGGCTCTAGTCTAGGCACGGGTCCAAAGCCAGGAGTGATAACGGGAGAAAACCTGAACGCAGTGATGAGCAACGTGGTGGGAAATAACATAAACAACATAGGGTTGCACATAAAAGAGCTGTTAAAGCACAGGGTTTTGGCGGAATTCGATCAGAGCTGCAGGTTTAGCTCAAACATTTGGTCGGTGTCGAAGGAAACGAAGTTTAAAATACCACCGATACACAATGAGATAAAGGTGCTGTTAAAGAGAAAAATAGTAATAAATAACAAGTTGCTGTCTAACACCACGTTGTCGAGTGCAACGGGAACCGTGGCAATGGGAACGAACTCACAAGGGACGAATAACACAAATAACATAATAACCAGCATCATGAACGCAGACCTGTACAACCTGATACTAAACGCAATAGAGACGTGCTACAGAGAAAGCATATTCATAATAGAGAAGATAGTGCCAATATGCGTGTCCACCTCAGGAGTTATCTCGAAAATAGACTTCAGCCAGGACACGCCAATAGAAACACTCAAGAGGTCGATCACGTCGATGACGACAGGGCTGACGACGAGCCTGGTGAACGTGATATGCAAGGAGGTGATGTTCACGATACTGATATCGGAAATATACCAGTCGCTGCTGCAGCAGTACAGCCTGGTGGTGTCAGGAGCAAACAACAGCCAGGGAGGAACGGGAAGTATGAACCTACAAACAGGAGGAACGACAACAATGGGGTCAACAATAGTAACACCAACAGGAGGAAGCAACATGTCTAACACCACACTAGGGTCAAATATGAGTAGTACAACACTAGGAGGGAACATGGGAACAAACACATTAGGAGCCAACATGAGTGGCACAACACTGGGATCCAACTTGGGAAGTACGGCATTGGGAGGAAACCTGACGAATACCCCGATGGGAACCAGTATTCCAAACACGACCATGGGACCAAATTTGACAAATGCGACGATGGGAACGGGAAATTTAACGGGAACACCAAAGGGAATAAACAGGAGTACGACCAACGGAGAGAGTTTGACAGTCTCGCAGTTGGAAACGTTTCCAATATTTGACTGCATCCTGCTGGAGTACATCTCGATCAACTTCGCGAGAGATAACCTGGCGCTGGTGTGCGCGCTGGTCGAGCAGCTGACGCTGGAGCTTATGGGAAGGTCGCTGGACGAGATGATCAGCAACTGGACCTCGAAGTCGCCGACGAGCCCAAACAACATTTCCAGCATACTGTACAACCAGTTCATCAGCACGATCAACACGACTCAGACGGGAACTGGGAACTACTACGGAGGGACGAGGAACTCGGAGGAGCTGTCGATGCTCTACAAGAAGTACCTGTCCCTCGTGCCGTCGACGATAGCGAGAGTGGAGAGGACTGAAAAGAGACACGGACCGAGGTTCCCGGAGTTTTACATAGTGCCGCCAGTGGAGAACATACCGACGAACTTGGTGATCGTGAAGTTCGACGAGTTTGAACAGAGGCTAAAGGAGGCGGCCAAGTACCTGCTGATGTACCCGCCGATAGTGCCGATGGCAAACTGCAAGTTCCTGTACAAGTGCGAGTCGTCGTCGCTGCTGCTGCTGAGTTTCCTGCCCAAGAACCACCAGATATTCACGCTGCTGTGGAGCATACACTACATCATCGTGAAGTCGATCAACATCACGGAGTCGTACGAGATAATACTGAACAGGGTGCTGAAGAACATAGTGGACTCAAAAAGCGTGTCGATAGGGTCGCTGGTGAACGAAGTTGAGCTGAGCCTGCTGGAGATGCTGTGCGTGGACAACCCGAACCTGCTGAACATAACGACGGCAATGCTGCCGAACCTGACGTTCGGAAAGCTGGTGATATTCCTGAGGTTCAAGCTGATCAAGATACCGTCGCTGGACGTGTACCTGTGCAACTCGGGCGACGTGGAGTTTGTGGTTAAGATGCTGTACAGGCTAATCGTGGACTCGAACTACATCACGTTGAAGGACCTGCCGATATCCCTGAAATTTTTGAGCAAGTTTGATAAAAACATAGCAATACACTCGCTGGGGGAGCCGACTAAGCTGAGCTCAGTGCTGACGAAGCTGTTCGCATACTCGAACACTTCGACGTACTCGAGTCAGGTGGGAGGACAAGGAAGTCAGCCAGGAGGAGGCTCAGGCCAAGTAGACAGGCTGTTGAGCTTGAGGCTGCTCTTTGTGAGTAGGATGTACATCAGGAACAGGTGCGTGGTTCAGATGGAAGTGAGTAAGAAGCACATGAACATGTTCATCGAATTCCTCAACTGCGAATCGGACTCGGAAACGGACCTGTTCTTCATCAACTTCAACGAAAACCCAATAGACAACTTCATATCGTCGTCGCTGTTAATCACACTGTACGCGTCATACCAGGCGACGACGGGACTCGGGGGAATCATGGATCAGGCACAAGGAACCATGGGAAAGAATACAGAAAGAGAAAAGGAAGTGAGAAGGTATGACGGAATACCGAGAGTAACATACGGAAATCCGACGTTTGAATACGTGCCGCTGTTTTGTAAGCTGGTGAACGGGTTCATACAGACGGACGTGTTCATTCTCCAGAAGGTGCTGCACATACTGCTGTCGGTGCTGTACAAGAACCAGTGCCTGCCGGTGTTCTTCAAGATCATACAGAGCTTCATATTTAACCCGAATTTCACGTTTACGGCCCACGTGTCGATATCGCAGTTCCTGCTGTACTGTAATCCAACCGAAGTGCCGACCTTCGCGCCCTTCTGGGTGCAGCTGGCGACCAGTAAGCAGCTGGTGCAGTCGCTGATACAGTCGCCAGTGGAGTGGCCGAACCTGTCGCACCTGATCAAGTACGTGCTGATATACTGCTCATCAGCACAGCAAGGACAACAGAGTCCACTGGGAATGCAAGGACCCAAGGAAACGAAGGAATCGTCAGTGGAATCACTTATGGAAAACATAGCGACCATACTGCAGTACCTGCTGCAGATATGCCCGGAATTCATATGCGGGTACTACCTCTCCTTCTGCGAAGTGACGACCAACATCAGGCTGAGGAACATATTCACGTTCAGCACGCCGAAAAACATCAAGTACACGAACCCCTCAACGGCAACTGAGATACCGGAAACGGCGCCGCTGTCGTTCGTGAATCACATACAGTACGTGCTCCAGAATCCGACGTTAAAGGCACTCACAGACGCATACATATCGGAGCCATCAGATAGAATAGTGCCCCTGATCCTGAAGGAGTTGCAACCGGAGGGAATAGTGATCTACTACACGCTTTACCTGGGATACACGCTGCCGCTGCTTTTCACAAAACTGGCACAGGCAAACACTAACACGAACCAGCAAACACAAGGGCAAATGGGAATGGGAACGAGTAACCAAGTCAACAACGCGTCAATCAAGCTGGTCAACTGTTACCTGTTGCTGGAAAAGTTGGTGGTGCACTCTAAGTCGAAGTTGCTGGTGAGCTCGATGCTGCTGCACATCAGGTACCCGAACATAGTGACGATCAGATTTGTGTCGATATTTAAGAACCTGTTTGAAAGAGCGGAGAACATACAAGAGCTGATAATCACGTCAATACTGGAGAGAATGCTGTCTAAACCGCACCCATGGGGAGTGGTACACCTCCTCTTCCAACTGTTCAAGTTTAAAAAATTCTGGACATTCATACAACACAACAAACAGCTGGAAGAACATCTTAAAAACATAAGGCATCTTTATACAAACTAACAATAACAACTCTAACAATAACAATAATAACAATAACAACTGTAACAATAAAAACAACAACAACACTAACAATAGAGATAATAACAAAAATAATAATCGGGATAACAACAATAAAGATAATAAGGATAACTCCTCAAAGATTAATGGAGAATGAGAGGATAAATACCAGTGAAATACGCAAAAGAGAGATAATTGGAGATAGGAAACGAAGTTCCGGAACCAAGTGGATGAATCGATTAGTGTGCCATGAGGAGATTTTAAGGCAACTAATTGAGGTTCGGGACTGGTCAAGTGAGAGTTTGAAGGATTTTAATAAAAAAAAGTAAATCGAATTTTTAATCATGAAATGTAAAATAATGTAAAATAAAGAGAGATGTAGAGCTAAATCAATAAAATGAAAATAGGAATACAAAATCCAGGAATAACGCGAATTGCCGCAGTCTAGTGGTGTATCAAATAATGTATTTTATTTTCTAATTTTAGTACGTGTTAGGTATAAAATAAAATGAGCACGCAAATCACAAGAGATAGCGTGTATGTGTTGTACAATAAAAAGTTAGAGGCGAGGTTTGGAATCCTGTTCACGTACAGATACGGATTAAACTACAGGTTCCCGAAACCGACAAATTTTAAAAATAGAAGATTATTCAATATATTTAGACCCTTTAACCTCTCGCAAGGGTTTGTAACCATAGATTCAGACAAGGGCTGGGGATGTGTAATCAGATCAACGCAGATGGCACTGGCACAAGCACTGATAAACCTGGTAATAGGGCCGGATTTTACAATGCAAGAGCTGATCATGGAAAATATAAGTCCCAGAAACAAGGAATTGGACCAGAAACTACTAAATTTTAACGTGTTTAAGAGGCTACTCAGGGAGGAGGAGGACATGAACAACATTAATAAACTATCGGTGATAATTTCGCAATTCTCAGACGAACCAAATGCAGTTTTCTCAGTTTACAGCTTTATAATAGCAGACATAGTGCTCAAAACGTGTACGAGGTTCCTACACTTCGGACCGACGAGTTCGGCAGTGTGTATCTCAAAAATTATAAATGACGCAAATCTGGCATTGAGCTCGATATCGTTTCCAGATGGCGTTTTCTACATCAATAAGGTAAATTTGAGGCCTAAATTAAAGTTAATGTAACCTTCCTAAGTAACACACAATCAGGTTAAGGAATCATTCGAAAAGAACAAGTATCATTTGCACAAATATTACAGTTTAGAAATCTCCTGGTTTGGGTCTCCATGAAAAAAAAGATGGACAAATTTGAGAAGGAATGTGTAAAGTCGCTTTTCAAGCTGACTCAGTTCAACGGAATGATCGGAGGGAACTTACTCAATAAGTCCTACTACATATTCGGAACGAGCTCAAAGAGACTCTACTACAACGATCCTCACATATACTGTAAGGTAAGTTGAGTTGAAAAGGCATATACCTTTAGAAGGCGTTCACAACCCTGAAGTACGTGGATATAATCCGGGATTTTACGAGTAAGAGGATAAAAAGCATGAACTGGAGATATTTGAATGCGTCGTTTACGCTCCTGTTTCTGTTCAAGGTAAGTTAGGGAGAGTATAGGAAAACTTCAGGGGAGAGATGATTTTAAGGATTTTTTACAAAACACATTTGAATTACAATATATGGCCGAATCATTTCCGTTCGAGTTCGTAACAGAAGGAGATTTAACTTTTAATTAAATAAATAATATGTAAAATATATCCCGTATGTTACATTGAGATTTTTATGTGGTGTGGCTTAGGAATTATGAAGGACTAAAAAGGCGTTTATAGGTGCTTTCAGAGCCAATACCAAAATGTGTAAAATAAAATATATAAACGGACCTAAAAGATGAAAATAGACAGGGAAATAAATGATATTAAAATATCGCAGCCGGTCCAATCTCAAAATAGAGTAAATCGCAACAATAGTAAGTCTATTAATCAAGCAAATCTTCTAAAAATAACCAATTTACAGATGAAACAAAGCTACAAGAGTATAATATGGAGGAATACAGGGAAATAAATGGACCAAAAAGTAACATGGATTTGAATGGGTCGAATACTAACTCAGAAACGCAATTTAATAGGTCAGATAAGAGAAAATATAAGATAAATGAATTTGAAATGTGGAAATACTCGTACTCGATGGTAAAAAACGGATACAGCATCCTGGCACCAGAACCGTCGCAGAGAAGCAGAAGCTACAGAGACCTGATACTGCAGGAAATGAACTGGATGGCAGTAGACTACTACCAGGAAAGAAGATGGAAGTCACACATCGCAAAGGAAATATCGAACTCAATTAACACAACCATAATAGACAGAAAAAGGCTAAAAAGAGACTGGTCGGCAAAACAGTGCTCGTACAACGTCGAAATATTCTGGTCTAAAGTAAAAGGAAACGGAGAAGTGGAAGGGATCACAATGATCTTACAAGAATACTGTAAAAGAGTAGCATCGGGAAAAGAGTTAAAATTTAACACGCCAGACATAGTGGATGAAGTACCTGCAAAAAGAAACGACCTGCTGGCAATAACTGTGCCGGTTTACAAAAACTTTAACAATAACGCAGTCAACGTAGCAAAAAACGAAGTAGTTAACGCGACGCTAAACCACATGCTGGTTCTGGGAGCTGAGCTTTATCCACAAGTCCACAGGCCTCCAGACGACGAAATAGACGTGTTCACACTGCCGTCGCTAAACCCGAAACACCAGCTGGAGTATAACACGCTAATGCTGTTGTTGCACTCCCTAAAAAGTAATATGTACACAACAGTCAGTAAAATAGACCCTCAGACATTCATGTCAAACGTAGCAGCATACAGAAGCTATGCAACGCAACAGCCAGTAAATCAAGTGCTGCCCATCAGAAGAATACCGAGAGATGAAATAGACCCGTTCTCACTGAGCGTTAACTACAAAGATTTCACAGAAACTAATCAAAATCAACAGGGATACGGACCAAAATTGATACTAAAGTGGGAGGAACCGACATTGAGCGAGGGAGACTTTGAACTTCTGGACTCGTGGATGCTACACAGTAAGTGCTGGCCTCTGATATCGATCGCAATGAACATGAGGTCAAGTTCAGGGGGTCTGATAAGGAGGGACTTTAGCCCTAAAACCTGCAAAGACGCATACTATAAAATGAAAAAGAAACCAAGAGGACTGATAAATTCGTCTAAAAAATTACTGGGGCCAAAACAGACTAAAACAATACTGAGCTTCATAGAGGCGCCACCGAAGCCGTTCAGATTCAAGTTGATAGTGCCACCGATGAACAGTGGAATATACGCAAACAGAGAGTTAAACGTAGTCAAAGCAGACCCGAGAGAAGCGCCAATGAAGACAATGTTTGGAGATGTGATGAGATTTTACAAGGAGGAGAGTAAGCTGTACACATACTCAACAGGGTCAACACAAAAAAAAGAGGGAATATTTTCGAGATTTAAAAGTACAAGTGAAAATAAATCGGACAGGAAAGTGTTGTTAAAAGAAATACAAACCCAAAAGCCAGAGGCGTTCCTGGTGCCAAAAAATCTGAAGGTGGAAATACTGACCACAAACCCAAGAATGACGTTGTCAGCAGACTTGGAACAGTTTTTAAAATTTGATGGAAATATGGAACAGTACTTAAAATCATTGGAAGTAAACGATAAGAAGGGCAATGAAAGTAAAGAAAATACTAAAAGTCAACCGACAAGGACAAGATTTGTTAAGTTTCACGACAAGGGGTTTGGAGCAAACCACAGGTACAGTTCACTTAACTCAGTGGTGACACTGGC
>JAQQTN010000057.1:0-39066 GCA_029379255.1 Theileria luwenshuni
CAAGAGATAAAGTAGTATCAACGTCCAAGGTTCTCCCTGGCTTCAAAAATACCATTCTATTTACCAAATATTTTTTCTAATGTTATTGATATTCTGTTCTATCATGATCATAGTGTCACAGAATCTTTTATAATTAATAAAAAGTATAATATTTCCAATTTTTATTAAGTTCTATTAATTTATTCATTAATTTATTTCTAATTAGATGTTGAAGTTAACTTATTAACAGTAATAATTCAATCCCTGATATTCTATCAATTTCTATGTAATAACTCAAAATAAAAAGGTTAAACTAAAAAACCACAAAAAGTAACGTATTTAATATGTTCCAAAGGTATTTCTAAAAGGGATTCTATTAAATTAGTGAGGCATAATTAACCTTACAGATACCCAACTACATCAGTTGAAGTCTACATGTATTTCTATATTTTTCATAATAATTTACTTTTAAAATGTTATGGTGAAGTTTAGTTTTGGTATTTCTTCTGGTAAGAGTGATGAAAAGGGCGATATCAAGGTAAGCAATAAGTTATCTAGTGTGTTCTCGAAACCTGAAGATGCTTCTAAAGATAAGGTAAAAAAGCATATAATAACTGAGTTATCGGCTACCAATAATAATTCAAACTATGATTCTGAAAATGAAGAATTAAATAAGTATGTAATACCCTGTAAAAATAGTCTGAAGGATCTTAAGGAGGAAAAAAATACAGATAAACCTCCGGAAAAACCACTAGGGGAGCTAAAATATGGTTTAAATATATTGTATAATAATGATAAGGGCGAATTAGAAGATAAAAATGAGGAAACGCAATCTAGAGATACATCCTTAAACAATGAAGAGGATGATACGAGTTATAAAAGTAAAAAGAGGGGTTTAGAGTACGAAGAGGGTACTTTAGAAGAGAATAGAGATGATGAGATCGCTAAGAAGATAATAGAAGAACTTGAAAGAAAAAAGTTAAAGGAGGAACTATTTGGATCAAGGAAAGAATTAATTGAAAAATCAGAAAAAACAGTTCCGATTCTGTTAAGGAATAAAAATAAAGTAAATGAGGAATTGAAAACATCTAACGAACTTAAAAAGGATAATAAAAACCTCGATATTAAAAGCCTGTTAGAAGTTAAGATGGATCAATATGAGAATGTACCGGTGGAAAACTTTGGATTGGCCATGCTGCTGGGAATGGGCTATGACCCGAGGAAAAAACACAGTGAGCCTAAGGTATACAAAAAAAGAATATTTGAAAGAGGAGGACTGGGATCGGACTCGGTGATGAAGACAAACATGGAGTGCTTGATGGACGCAAACCTGATGGCAAAATTAAAAAAAGACCATGTTTATAATATAGTAGAAGGAACTTCGGAAGTAAATAACTGGGCCTTGCCAGGAATTTGGGCGAAAATAACGGATAAGAATCATGAAAAGTATAAGGAAAAAGGATTAGTTAAATCAGTTAATAAAAATATGGTTAGTCTAATAGTCGGAGAAAGTGAAGTCCAAATACATTTTAAACATTTGGAAACAGTAGTATCCAGAAACACAAAGTTATGCAAGGTTGTTAGAAGAGTACCAAATAGTAAAAAAAAAGAATATATAGAGGTAGGAACTTTGGTAAAAGTGGTAAAGGTAATGGAGGAAAGAGCAAAAGTAATATTTGAAGGGGAGGAAGTGACGGTGTCGCTGGATTCCATATCGGAGTTCCAAGAGTAACCCAATGTGTACAATAAAATGGTGATATTTTCATTTTATATGTTAGATTATTGTGTAAAAATATATATGATTGATGAATAGGGTTTTTAGAATTGTTAGTCCGAAAAAAGGACCATGGAGGAGCAGATTCTCGACCTTCCAGAAGGTGGACTACAGAGATATCGCAGCCAGCGTAAACGAGGAAGTAAACACAATAGGCTCCCTCTGGGGAATGAGAAACATAAAAATAAAGGGCTCGCAGTACTTCAAGGACGATCTGATCCTAAAGCTGGCGGCAAAACACCTGGGCCACAGCGAAGTGGATAAACTGGTATCGCTATCCCCCGAAATCAGCCAGGGGAACATATTTAACACGCTCCCGCCAACGAGAATAATATACCAGGAAAACATCGGAAAGGACATAGACTTGACGGACAACGACATATGGCTGGGCTACAGCAAGTATATGACCTTCCTCAACCTGAGCCTCAAGTACAGCAGTAAAAACGCAAAATACTTCATGAAAGACTTGGAAAACAGCGATTTTTTAAGAGAATCCAGGTCAAATGGGAGGAAAAGGTCGACTGTGGGAGTTACTCAAAGGGATTTGGAAGAATTCAAAGCAGAGGTGGATAAATCTGAAAATTTTGAAAATTATACTATTTTTGTGTTTCCGTACATGAGGAAGACCTCTAAGCCAATTGTTGAGGTGCTGGACACAAAACGAAGCCTACTCAGCAGGTCAGATTTCAGGAGCCTAATCTACACATGCGGGTCAACCGGGAGCAGCAGGCTTCTGAGATTCCTAGGAAGAATTGTAAACGAAAACTTCTCACACGCGGGTTCAAACAGCTCAATTCACAAGGTGGAGTCTCACGCGTGGCCCTGGATGTGCAAGAACGATGAGGAGGGGAAGGACATCGACTACAACCTCCCAGTCCTGCTGGACGCACTCGCATCATGTTGCATAATCCGCTACTCAATCGACGATGAGGCCAATATCTACGACTACGTAATATCAAGTTTAAAGGGGCTAGATGATAAGATACAACAGTTAACTGAAAAGAGCCAATTGGCACAATCAGAAGAGGCAGAGGGAGAGGGAAAAGGAGAACTACAAGAATCCAACAATAATAATAATAGTCATGATAATAGTCATTATCACAATCACAATCAACAAAACCTGGATGAGGAGCTGGATAGACTGACTGAGTACGACAACGTGGTTCTGGAAAAGGTCCTGTCAATCCTGCTGATTAAGAGGAACCTGGATAAGCTGGGGAGTAACCAGATAAGGGCCTTCAGCGACTTCGTCTGCGACAGACTCCACAGGATAAAGCCAAAGATACTGGCAAACATCGCATTTTCCCTGGGACACTCTAAAAACTTAGACGAATTTTGGATGTTCATGCTATCCAAACAGATTCAGTCGATATTTACTGCAAACATGGCAGGATCAGAAAACAGGGATAAGGAAAGACCTCATCAAAGTGAAGAAGAATTTGGCCAAGAGAGTACCCAGGAATCTCTGGGTAAGCTGGAAGGAGGGAATTTAGACCGCTTTGATATGGACGACGTGACTGCAATCCTGGACTCGTACTCGACGTCAGGCCTAGAGGATTACAACTTTTACTCCCTAATTTGCAAGGGAATAGAGGAGGACTTCCCCAAGTACTCTCTTCACCACAAGAGCGTGATCATAAGGTCCCTGGCGAGGGTGAGGCACAGAGACCAGAAGATGTTGGACGAGTTCATGGAGTCACTCAAAGTCTACGTCAGAAAACTCGAGGAACAGAGCAGGGAAAAGGAGCTTGTTGTAAAGGACGAACATCAGAGGAAGAAGCTGGAAACTCTGAGAAGTCACCTGATTAAGCCGGTGGACTGCTACATAGTGGCCAACGCAATCGTCAGCGCCTGCGATCTCGACTTCAGGTCCGACGAGATAGACTGCCTGTGGAGGGTCATGACGCTCAAAATCAGGGACTCGTCGTTTGACATTTGCGCAATCAGCTGGCTGCCGATTGCCACAATAACCTTTCCAGTAAGATTAATAGATTAGTTAGTTGTTTAGTTAGTTAATTATTATAATTAGTAGTGGTTTAGATAGATAATTACGGTAATTAATTAATTAGTTTAGGGTTCTAATTAGAGTAGTTAATTAACTTAGTATGATAATTAGACTATTTAATTAATTAAGTAACTATTCTAAATAACTTAAACAACTGTTTAAGTAATTAACCAAAAAATTCACAGAGTGAGGTGTCCCTGAGGGAGTTCCTGCCGGTGTGGATGAGGCACGTGAACTACACGATTCCGAAGCTGAAGTCGAGAACCTATATGATGACGATTCAGAGGTAGGACTGGTGTTAGGCTTTCTCTGAGGAGAAAACTGACTGTTTTTCAGGAGGCTGATGCTCATGAGGCACGCGTTCAACCTGGGAATTCTGCCGACGACCTATTTAAGTGCCAAATCCAAGAGGATCCTGGAGGAACTGTGCGACAGGAACTACGTAAGCATTTAGATAGCGATTTGAGTGGATTTTAATTGAAAAAATCACAGATAACGTGCAAAAACGACTACACCCCGGAAAGCTCGACCTTCCACCTGGAGGTCTGCGCCTCCCTGAGGGCCCTGGGAGTGACTCACCAGAGGGAAATCAACATTTTGCCGTTCGTGATGGACATCGTGATATCGCCGGAAGTAAGTTTTAAAAATTCATCTGTGTCACCTACATGTGTAAATGTTGGGTTTACCTATAATTAAACATTTAATTTAAATAAAACATTTCTATCAAATAAATATTTAGAAGGTTGTCGAAATAAAATCCTTTTTCACAAGCGAAGAAGAGCGTGCATCCGATCTTGCCCGGTGCGGAAACATCTCGTCGGAAGGAGACCTGGAGTCATTTCCACTCAAATATAGCAGAAACTCGCCGAATCACCGCAAACATAAACAGGAAATATATACATTTGTACCCAAATTGTAATTTTAACCTAAATTAACAGTTTTATCGCATCTGTAATTGTTGTACGAATTGGAGTAAATTGAGTAAAAATGGACGATATAGCCGAGTACAGACGCAGACACCGGGAAGCATACCTGAAGAGAGTGGGACAAAGCAGAGAAACGGAAGATTCAAAAACAAGTGAACCGATAGTAGTGGACGACGACGTGGACCAAGGAGCAGGAACAAGCTCAAGCAGTTACGACCATAAATACGGAGAAAATAAATTAAAAAATAAATCAAATAGTCTGTTTAATGAATATGAAGACCCGGAACTTGGAAAAAGGGACAGATACAAGCTGGTGGAGAATGACGACGACTACGAAGCGTCGCTGGAGCTGGCAAAAAAATTACAAAGGGAGTTTGACTCAATGGACGAAGTGAGGAAGCCCGACGACAGCTACAAGGAGTGCCTGCTGTCGTCGCCGGGAGTGGCAGGGAGACCGGACGAGGCCGGAGACGTGGACCTGCAAAGGGCAATAGCCAAGAGCCTAATTGACATGTAAATTTTAACCTCTGGAATCAATGTTATACATATGTTTGTATTCATTATTTATATATTAATATATATATTCATATATACATATATGAATATATGTATTAATTCATAATTAATTATAATTAATTAAAATTAATGGATGATATAATTAATAGTCGAAGTTATTGATAAAGTTAGCTTAAGTGACCCCAAGGGTCTGAGTAAAGTGCAATTAAAAGTGTTTAATTAGGGTTATTTTTACGAATTAGGGATGCCGGAATGAATAAGGGATGAAGGGGAGTTAGTTTAACAGGGAATTGGGGAACATGAAAATTATAGGATGAATGTAGCTAGGGTGAGTGTGTAGCTTTAAAACATTAAATTACAAAACTGAGTTAAATGAAGGGAGTGATAACTGCTCCGGGTGAGGAGAGGAGGCCCTGGACCTTGATGTACTTGTCGATGTCGGCGAAGGTGAATGAGTTTTCGGAGGTGTCGAACGGGTAGTCCCAGTCAAACCTGAGTAGTCTCAGAATCCTCATCACGATGAAGTTGACTTCGTACTTCCTAAACATGAGGGCCCTTATCGACTGGCTGGTCGTATTGTACAGGAAGAATAGGAAAAGGTCCAGGATGACTATCAGAAATGAGGACTTGGACTCCAGGCTGCAGCAGGAGATCAGCCTCAGAAAGAAGGAGTAAACGAAGAGAGACCACTGCGCGTGAAGCAGAGAATCGTGAATCTTAAAAGTCTCAACTAAGTCTGAACTGCAAAGCTTATTATTTAGGGAAATAGGTCCAATTGTGTACTTGACCAGTATGTAAACGAGCTTCAGGTTTAAAAGCTTCCTCCGTGATTGCGATTTTTCGAATCCACCTTCATCTCCATGTCCACTTCCACGTTCCTTACCTTGGTGTTCCCTGGCTAGCCTGGGAACCAGGTTATTGAACAGCGATAGCACAATGATGAGTGGCTTCACGAAAAAGATGAACAGGAGGAAGAGGTTATCTCCCCCCTTGGTCGAGTAGCTCAGGATCATGGTTTTGAAGGAGTGCAGGCACACCATGAGCGAGTAAAGGTTCAGCAAGTCCCTCAAAAAAGAGAGAATCGAGTCAAATATCTGACAGGAGTACAGAAAGAACAGGACGAGAATGAAGGAGCAGCCAAAGGTGACCTCCATAACCACCTTTTCAAAGAGAGTGCAGTCGTTCGAGAAGTTGGAGATTATGTGCCTGGGAGACCTGACTGTCTGAAGGAGGTAGGCCAGAACCAGGAATACCCTGGGAATGAGGGTGAAGAGCAGCATCAGAAAGTATGAGACCTCGTCAAACTTGCCCAGGTTGAAGTTGTTGACGTCCGACACGTAGTTCGACTCAAAGTTGGTCACCCTGCTGAAGAGAAACTGCTGCCACTGCCTGAGCACTATGGAGGTCGGAAACGACTTCACTGGCAGCATTTTACTCTTCCTCAGGATCTTCAGAACGTACATCTTGTAGCTGTGCTTGTCCACCTCCTGGAACTCGTCGTCCAGAAAATCCAGGTACTCCTTGGAACTAGTCTTTCCATTCGCATCCGTCACCTCCTGGTCGTCCTTAGAATTACTCAGGTTAAAATCCACGTTTAAATCGTGAAACAGTTTAGAGGAAAAGTGAACTGGGTCAGACTTTCCGAAGGGGCGGTGAAAGCCCATGGTCAGTCTGGACAGCAGCTTCGGTCCCAGGGCAGACCTGAAAGCCTGTGTTTTCTTCTTACGAATTGTCATTTTTCTAGAGAACCTCTTCAGAAGCTGCGTGTCAGACTCAGACTCAGAATCCTCAAATGAACCAAAAATCTCATTCGTCTTATCCCCCTTGGCGGTCTTTTTAACGTTTAGGAGCTCAGAGTTGAAAAAGGCCGTCTGCCATCCCTTGGCGGTGTCCCGCTCCGCCAGCTGACTCATGTTCAGCCTGTAGGGCCTCAGGAAGAGGAATATGAAGTTTTTATACAGGAGAAGGGAGAACACGTTGTACTTGATTAAAATGTAGAGCCTGTAGGACAGAAAGGGAATGTCAATCAGAAAGAACCCGATGATGAACGTAAACTTTGCCATTGTAAACATGTCCAACGAGGTGGAGCCCTCGTTCACGCTCTTTAAATTGGTCGTGTTTTTCAAATCCTCAGAGTCCTTTTTATACTCGAGGGACTTACTCCTGTGAGATTTCTTGAAGCAATTTAAAAATAAACCGATAGCCTCATTAAAAATGTTAGTTTTAAACTTATCCTCAACCTTGTAGTCGCCGTCCACGGTGGGAATCACAAGTCCCAACAGAAAAATGGTGATAAGAACAAAGATTATGAAAACAACAAATATGCGAACGCTGAAAATGAGAGGCTCTCCCGCCTCCATCTCAACCTTGTAGTACTCTGAACAGTTTTATAGTTGTTTAATTAGTATTTAATTTATGTAAACTTACTCAACAGGTGGGAAAACATTAAAATCAAGTCCCACAAATCTATCGTAGTCGAAAGTCCCAAGTCGGAGTGGAGAAGCTCGTCAACGCTGACGTTGGTCCCGTCCTGAAAGAGCGAGGCCTTAGAGGCGCTGTTGAAGAGAGAGAACACAATGGGAGTGACATAGAATCCAAAAAATGAGAGTAAAACATCTGAGTTTAAAATTTAAATAAATAAGACTAACCGTTAGACTCGTTGCTTAGGCCCTCTATCACGGTTCTAGACTTGTAAGATTCGTCCAAAAACGCCAGGAAAATCATCTTTACAACAATGGTGATGGAGTACATACACCAGAGAATGGAGTACCGGATTGAGGAGACAACGGACCTTAAAACTAGTCCGAAGAATATATATAAACCTAAGGGTCACACATCAAAGTAAAAAGAGGCTTACCTAAGGGTACGTCCAGTATAAGAACATATAAAACGGAAGTGACGTTCTTGAGGTAGTAGAGAGAATAGTAAAGGATAAACTGCTGAAAGCAAAACAACAGCAAAATCCCAGAAACAGCCAAAAAAGTAGTCCTGGAATTAGTGAATCCAAGTCCCATCTTTAAAAAATTAAGTATGTTAAGCGATTTAAGGGAAATATGGTACAATTTAAATCAAAAAATTAAGTTATTGTCTAGCGGAGCTCAGGAGAAGTTGAAATGCGATATGAAAAATTACACATCCACGATTGGATGGCAAATAATAAAAATACATTGGGAATCATAAGTGATTCTAGAATTTTTATAAATTATATATGAGTAATCAAATTTCAACCAGTAACGACACCACAGCTTACAGTGAGGAGCTGAAATCCGTTTATTAGCCAAATTATGCATCTCTGGTTTTCTCACACCAGAAATCTTAACTTTGGCATTTTAGCCACTGGTAGGATATTTAAACTTAATAAAATGGCACAAAATCCCTGTATTGGCTGTAAATGTAACATTTCGACATCCGGCCTGCTTTGCGCCAAGGAACCGGTCAAATCGACCCCTTCAGAGTTCAACAACAACTACGTGGAAGTATTTTTAAAGAGGGGGGCACTCAAGGATGTAAAATATAACCGTTTGGACGACCTGAGCAGGTTGCTCAAAACAACGGAATCCGAACTTACAAAATCAGACGGAACCAAGGCTAAATTCCTCCACGTTCCAGCAGAAGTCCTGACTGGCTTAACGTCTGTAGCTTTTAGGGAAACTATGCACTTCCTGAGAACGGAGCATCTCAGACAGCTCCGCAAAGTTTTTGATGACCCGGAATCTAGTGATAACGATAGATTCGTTTCAATGCAGCTTTTGAAAAATGCCTGTATTTCAGCGGGAAAGTAAGTTTTATAACGTTAATGAAGTTTTAGAGTTCTCCCGGGGTGCCAGGACACTGGAACTGCAATCGTTATCGGAAAAAGAGGGAACTTTGTATTTAGCGAAAATGACTCGGAATCTATTTCCAGGGGGGTCTACGACTCTTACCTGAATAACAACTTTAGGTACTTAACAGTTATTTTAATAAATTAAATCTAACAACCTGCAGATACAGCCAAATGTCGCCCCTGTCAATGTACGAGGAGGTTAACACCAAGTGTAACCTGCCAGCGCAGGTGGAACTGTACTCTCAAGATGGAAGTAGTTACGAATTTTTGTTTATTGCAAAAGGAGGAGGTTCAGCAAATAAGACATTCTTTTATCAACAAACGAAAGTAAGAGATAGTTAGAAAATGAATTCATAAATTAATAATCAATAGTCAGTGTTGAATGAAAATACACTTGTGGATTTTTTGATGGACAAAGTGCAAACAATAGGAACCTCAGCATGTCCACCGTACCACCTGGCAATAGTAATAGGTAACAAAAAACAAAATAAAAATAAATTAAGGGGGATTGTCCGCAGAAATGACCCTAAAAACAGTAAAGTTGGCAAGTTGCAAGTACCTTGACAACTTGCCAACCGAGGGAGGAGAATTTGGAAACGCATTCAGAGATTTGAAATTTGAAGAAATGATATTGGAAGTAAGTGAAAAAATAATTAAAAAAATAAAACATAAATAAAATAAAATAGTAAAAATAACTAAATAAAATAAAACAACATAAACAAACAAATTAAACTAATTAAATTAATTGTAGAAAACAAAAACGATGGGAATAGGAGCACAGTTTGGAGGAAAGTACTTCTGCCACGATGTGAGAGTGGTGAGGCTGCCGAGACATGGAGCATCGTGTCCAATAGGTAGGAAACAAATAAAAAAATAAATAAAATAAAATAAAAGGATAAAATAATAAATAAATAAATAAATAAAATAAAAAGATAAATTAATGAAATCAAATCAAAAATTAATAGGAATCGGAGTGTCGTGTTCAGCAGATAGACAAGTGTTGGCTAAAATTGATCCTACGGGAGGTAAGTTTAAAGGATGATGGTGATGAAAATAAAAAATAGTGTACCTGGAGGAGTTGGAGCATGACCCGGCCCAGTTTCTGCCTACACTAAACATGGATAAGCAAGCAGGTAAGAAAGACTGATATTATTCATATTGTATTATATTATTAATTAAAAATGTATATATATAAATATAAATAAATAAGTTTATGGCTATTTAAAATATTTATTATACTATTTTTAAAAAATAATATATATATTACATTATTACATTATTGCATTATTTAAATAAATTACATACTATATATATACTTATATATATATATATATGTATATAATTAATTAAAATTTTAGAGGAAATAAGTATTGACTTGACGGTGGGAATGGAGAAGGTGTTGGAGGAGTTGAGAAAGTATCCGGTAAAAACGAGAGTGCTGTTGAATGGGCCGTTGATAGTGGCGAGAGATATTGCACACGCAATGATAGTTGAAAAAATGGAAAAAACAAACGAATTGCCGGATTATTTTAAGGATTATCCGATCTATTATGCAGGTAGATTTAATAGTAATTAATTATTTGTTGATTACTGAAATAATATTAATTAGTTGGTTGATTCATTTATTATTGAAATCATTGATTTTTTGTAATAATTAAAAATATTGCTGTTATTAATGAAATAATAAAAATAATAATTAGACTAATCAACTATTTTATAAAAATAAACTAAATTAACTAATTGTTAATAAATAAACTAAATCAACTAGTTGTTAATAATGAAATTAAATTAACCAATTGTTAATAAAAATAATAGACTAATCAACTATTTTATAAAAATAAATAGACTAATTAAATTAATAAATTAACTAATCAACTAGTTGACAAAAATGTTGTAGGACCTGCAAAGAGGCCGGAGGGATACGTGAGTGGGTCGTTCGGGCCGACGACGGCAGGAAGGATGGACGTGTATGCCCAAAAATTAATGGAAAAAGGAGCGTCATTGGTGACGTTGGCAAAGGGGAACAGGTCAAGAGGGTACGTAAACGCGTGCAAGAAGTACGGAGGAGTGTACCTGGGCTCAGTGGGAGGGCCGGCGGCGCTGATAGCGGAGGACTGCATCACGGGAGTGGAGGTAGTGGACCTGCCGCAACTGGGAATGGAGGCAGTACACAGAATACAGGTTAAAAACTTCCCGGCGTTTGTAGTAGTGGACGCAAAAGGGAATGATTTCTACGCACAGTGGAGTAGTTAGGTGAAATAAGTTAATTTTGTGAGAGTATGAGTGTATATGTGTAAAATAATGATGTTTTGATGGGAGGTGGACTCTACTCCCCATGAAAAAAAGATAAAATAGTCACTCTAATTAAAATGAAATTCATCCTGGAGTTGATCAGGGGAAGCCAGGAGGAACTGGAGCACCTGGAGAAGGTAGTAAGCATATTGCTCAACGATAGGAGAAAAGCGTCAGGGCCGAAACTGGTGACGATAGAACTGGCAATAAATTCGCTGGTACAGGAGTCTCAAAACATAGCGAAGCAGTGTATAGAACTGTACAAAGATGCAGATGGACTGAGAAAAAAAGAAATTAAATATATTGCAGGTAATGAGAAATAATTGGTAGTTGTGAATCTGATGGAAGATTCCATTAAAAAAATTAAAATTTAAATAAAAATTTAATCTAATATTTAGATAAATATTAGATTAAACTAATATTTAAACTAATGATTAATCTTCAGGGCAATCGGAGGAGGAAAGTAAGGACGAAAAGGATGAAGGCCAAGTGTGGACGAACTACTACTCAACGATCAAGGCAGTGAAGGACTATTTTAAACATAACCAGCATTTCAATAAAACAGCAGAAAATCGCAACGTCCAGGAAACAGTGAAGAGAACGCTGAGTGAAATAAACCTGGACGCAATATTCACGCCGGACGAAAACTACGGAAGATGCGTCAACCTCCAGGACCACTACCACAAATTCATTAACCTGCAACCACTGAGAAACTACAGAATGGAACTACACAGACAAAAGGAGGTAATTATAAACTAAATAATTAGATATTAATACAAGTAATTTATTTATCATTTATTAAATAATTTATCAACTATTTAATAAATAAATAAATAAATAAATAAATAAATAAATAACAAAATATTTAGACTCTGAGACTGCAAAGCAAGGGACTGACTGACCAGAGTCTGCTGGAATCGCACATGACGCCCTTCTCGGAGATGGACTACGTGACCTACGTGACCTCGTTTGACCAGTTCCACCAAGTTCCGAGGTACTGCAAGTACCGGGTGGAGGAGTACGTCAGGTACCTGGACGACCTCCTGGAATACCTGCAGAATTTTTTCAAAAAGCAAAATCCACTGGCAAACCAGGAAGTGTTAGTGAAGCAAATGGAGGATACGTTTGAAAATAATTGGAAAAATCAAACGATACAGTACTGGAAGGAGCCGACTGAGATGATGGACCTGTACCTGAGGCCGGTGGACCGCCTCTTCAAGTCGGAGGGACTGCTAAACTCATTTAAATCAGGAAAAAAATATAAATCAGTGTCCGAAGCATTCTCAAAAAAGTCAGCGGATGAGCTGGAACTGCTGTCGTTTGAGAGCAGAAACCACGATAAGATGATCGCAGCCAAGGAGTTCCTAATACAGTCGTTCAAGGACGTGCTAAACGCAACGTTGGAAAGAACAGTGGAATTTGTGCAAAAAAGGGAGTCTAGAACCGTAAAGGAGCTGGAAACGTCACAGACATTAGCACAGGAGATACTAGACGCACTGGAAAACGAACAGCAACAAAGTGACCCGGAAGAAGAGGAGGAAGAAAAGCCAGTGTACAACCCACTAAACCTGCCCCTGGGGTGGGACGGGAAACCAATTCCCTTCTGGCTCTACAAGCTGCACGGACTGGGCCAGGAGTTCAAGTGTGAAATTTGCGGAAACTACTCCTACTGGGGGAGAAAGGCCTTCGAAAACCACTTCCAGGAGTGGCGCCACTCCTTCGGGATGAAGTGCCTCAAAATACCAAACACACCGCACTTCAAGGTATCTAATTACAGTCTATTTATTTTATTTATTTCTTAATAAATAATTTAAATAACTTAATATTAAATTTATTTAATAAATAAATTTAATGTTAAATTATTCAAATTATTCAGGAAATCACGAAAATAGAGGACGCATTCGCCCTCTACGACAAGATTAGGAACAACATGAACAAGCAGACCTTCAAAATAGCTCAGGAGGCTGAATGCGAGGACTCTGAGGGGAACTTAATGAGTCTAAAGGCCTACGAGGACCTGAAGAGACAGGGACTGCTTTAATTTCAAGTTATCTCTGGTACCAGATAACATAATGTGTAAAAGTAACGATTTAATTTTATAAAATGTTAACTAAGATATGTTAATTTTATCATATAATTTAATTCAATATGTACTTATTAATTTAGAAATATAAATTATAGAATATTGATTTAAAATTAAATTGACAAGATATTAATTGTGAAAATGCGATATGAAATTTAAAAGGTTTTGATGAAAGATCAATTGGGTGACCTGGTTGGTCGGTAGGCGGGATTTAAACCAGAAACTTATGACTGAGCCTCGATGGGACTGGGACAGGGAGACCTGTCCCAGACCCCAACGAGGTGCTTAGAGTCAAAGTTTAACATGAAGTTGGCGGCTCTGAAGGCCGACAGGACTGACTGAACCAGCTTCTTGGGGGGAGTTGATTTACCGTCTCCAGAGACCTTTTTGAGATACTTTAAAAACACTTCGTTTGAAAAGATTGGGATTAGGATTGAGGAAACTGACTCTGAATTAACCAGGAAGGTGTTCCTGACCAGGAACTGCTCCAGGCCGTGAATCTTTGACAGAATGTGAGTGGACTCAACCAGGTTGGAGTAGTACTCATGAATGTCATAGATGTGAAGGGGGTGTTCAATTTTCAAAGAAAAGTCAAACTTTAAGTTTGAAAGTTTCCTAATGACCTCGTTTTCACAATTCTGATTCCTTAAGTCGTCCAGCAGGTTGAAAAGGTAGTAGGTGATCTGGGAATTGACGTAGTTCTTGCTGTTGTGAAGACGAGTCATATTCTCGTCAGTGAGACTGAGGTCACTCCGATTGAGAGTCATGTCAATCATGTTCCTGGCAACAAGGTGGTCTGAGGGAGAGACTCTCCTCTTAGTGTTTAATTTTGAAAAGGTTATGATCTTCTTCAAAAGGTCATTGGCGTAAACAGACTGACCTCGACTGACCTGCGAAAAGTCACCGAAGGAGGTCAGGGAACTGGACCTTGAACAGTCATATATAACCTAAAAATAAATTGTATTTGATTGTATTTAAAGTAATTTAATTCTAATTAATAATAATTAATTAATAGTAACTAATAGTAACTAAAAATAAAATAAAATAAAGTAAAAATAAAAAGGTACCTCTCTGACCCAGGCTATGAGACCACTGAGGATAATCATGTTCTCCCAGTAGTCGTAGCCGTCGCCCTTGGTAAACTGCTTAACGGTTGAAAAAAACTCGGCAAGGTTCATAACCCGGCGACGGGCCTCTGCGCTGTACTTGATGGAGAGAATTCCCTCCTTGAAACGGTCCAGACTCTTGGATAACTCAGAGTCACCCTGAGGGTTTGGGGAAACCTTTGAATTTTTGAGAGCCTCGAGAAACTTGTTTTCATAAACAGATGATTTCTAAATTTTTAAAAATTATCAAGTTTGTTAAATACCCTGAATTTATTCCTGGTGTGATGGTCTATGGTGTAGAACAAACGCCTCTCAGAAGAGCGCCAAGTGTCCAGTCTCTAAAATAAATAGTTAAACTGAGGAACTTTGGAGCTAACCTCGAATGTCTCATCGTTCGTGTTCTTGATGTCGTAGTAGTCCAGGCTTACTGAGGAGGACAGAAACTCGACTCCCCTCAGCTGGGAAACAAGTGTGTGGTAAAATTCGGAAGTTTCCCTGAGTTTGTCCCTCAGCTTTACCAAGTTGTCCTTGATATCGGCCAAATCCTGGTCGTTGGAGGACATTTTTGGTAAACTGTGTTCAGAGTATCTAAATAGAAGAATCTGGTAACACTCTAAGAGTTTAGTTTTAAATTTATTAACTTTTAAAATAAGTCAATTTTTGTAAATTAAATCTCACAGTATAAATTTTAATATTTTAACACTGGAATTTTTGAATCGGTGGTAAACATCTTGTTAAACAGGGTTTTAGTCCAAGATCTTAGATTAACTCTCAATATAATTAGATTTTTCCCTAATCATCTTTCTTGTAGATGATTATTGTATGTTTAAAGTCCTTCTATTCACACTTCTAACTTTATTCGACTTTTGAACTGGTACCTGATGTGTCAAACCCATAATATAAACTTAAAGGGCCTTTAAGACATGGATTCCTCCAGAAAAGAGTCTTGTAACGGTAAAACATAAAAATTAAAATATGTTAATTGGCATTTCAGGGACCCAGAGGTACGAATGGGACCAGTCGTACGAGGACTTGACGCTGTATGTCGGTGTGGACCCTGAAACCACAAAAAGGGATGTTTCCGTACAATTTAAGACAAATTCTCTCCAATTGACGTCCGGAAAGGGATCTGAAGGCAAATTCAGGGAATTAAAGGGTGATTTATTCTCAACCGTAAACACTTCGGAGTCATTCTGGCTTCTCCAGGATTCCACACTTGAAGTCCACCTTTCCAAGGCAAAACCGGGTGAAGTCTGGGAGTACGTTTTCAAGGGGGACCAGGCACTGTCTGGAGTGGAGAAGGAGGAAGAAAAAAAAAGGTTACTGCTGGAAAGGTTTCAGAAGGAGCACCCGAGATTCGACTTCAGTGACGCACATTTAAACGGAAAAGTGCCAGAACCGAGAACATTTATGAGAAAATAAATTAATCTACTTTAACCTTTTTTAAAAGCTGCAGTCTTCTAGAAAAAAGTTCCTATAAATTTATGTGGTCTAGCTGAGTACCTTTGCCCTGTTGTCCATCTCCTCCTGCCGCCTTAAGGCAGAATCAAGGAGAGCCTTCTGGGTGTTGTGGAGAGAACGTCTGCACTTGTCAAAAAGATCGAAATAGTGGGAACACTTGGAATCACGCTCGGAAGAAGTGGTCTTAAAATTGTCCTGAAGACAACGAAAGTAGTTGGAACCTAAATAAAAGTAAATTAAAAAATAGTACCTGGCAATCTGCACTCGTTGTCGTAGTCACAGGACTGTCTGAAGACCTCTAGGTACCTGTCGGCCTGAAGGTTGGGTGAGTAAAGTTTAACAAACCTTCATTTCCCTGGCGTTAACCGACAGTTCATCCTCAAGCTCAGGCTAAAAAGAGATTTAAACCATTTTAAAAGGGAAACAAACCTTGCCGTGGGTGATATCGTGCCATAGGACCTGGTCAGGAAGGGGAACGTTGGTGTTATTCCTGGACAATCCGAGAAAATTATTATCATCGAGTAATTTCTTGATTGAAAGAGACCTCTGAATAATTAAGTGAGTTTGAAAAAAAATAGAAAAAGAATGTTATACCTCTGCCTGGACCCTTCGGAAGAGGAACCACTGTTTCAACTGAGATTCCAAGCTTGCAAGTTCAGACAAATTGGAATCTTTGTTTGACATAATATAAAAAAACAAAAGGACTACTTTATGGTGAAAATATATTAAAAATACAGAAATAAAATAGTAAAGTTGAGTTTTATCCCCAGGGACGACACATTTCACATCTGGGTAAAAAGTCATTAAAAACTTAAATTGTGTTAAGTGTTTGTACAATATGGAGTGAAATTATGATCTGTTTATGTTTCTTCTGAGAATATTTTAAATATCGCAATGTTTTGGGAATGGATTTAAGAATTTGTTTGATTAATCGGAAATTTGTTTTGTTTTACCGGAATTTGATCTTGTTTTTCTTTAAATTTGTGTGAACATGACCAGAGGATACCGCAGGAGTAGGTCCAGGAGCCACGACCGGTATCGGAGCAGACGCCACTCCTACAGGAGCTCCTCAAACAGAGAAAGCAGCCCGAGAAGTACTGTTAATAATATAAAATTTATGATTAGGAAGATACAGAAGTAAATCGAGTGAAAGGCATAGAAGGAGACCGAGATATCGTCATAATAGAGGCCTTAGATCAGAGAGAGACAGGTCGTCTTCCTCAGACCAGGCAAAAAGGGAAGGGTGTAAAACTCCACCCGAAAAAACTAGTAAGGTCGATGTGCCAAATCCACCTAAAACTGAAAAGGAAAAGGGGGAACAACAAAAGTTGAGAAGGGATGTGACGCCACCCTCGAGAGTTGACTCAATCTCAAGCGATCGCTCAAACCAAACTATGACGCCAAGTCCAAACAAGTTGGATCAAACTCAGGCATCAAGTTCAAACAAGGAGCAAGACAAAAGTCCAGTGGCAAACCAGACACACTGGAAGGGGTTCCCAGTCCCTAAGTTCTACAAAAACCTTAAAAAGTACTATGATCCGATATCGACGTCAGGAGATGACTATCCCCCGAGTCTGTACTTTCCGCTTGATGGACCTAAGCTGAGAAGGTACAAAAACTACAAGTGTTACAAGGACCCGCTATCGAAGTAAGTTAAAGAGATATGATAGTATTAGGTTTAACGACGAAGAAACCTGGAGGAATGACCTTAAGAGCCTAATAAAGTCGGACTTTGAGTATATTAAAAAGAGAATAGAGGTGAGTATAAGGTTCATAAAATAATCAGTTGAGTGAGCTTGAGGTGGAAATGGGATCACTGGTACCACAATCCTAAGTATAAAATTGGAACAACGATTATAATCTGATAATAAGAATGGAATAATATAGTTGAATAACATGTATGAAGGTTAATAGTAAAATAAAATTAAGTGAAGTAAAATAAACTATCCGCTTAAAAGGAAACAGCAAGTGCTAATCTTCCTTGAATTGGTGTCACTTTCCCTGAGAACGGTGTCAACAAGTCGCTCGTCCGAGCCAAAATCCCGATTGGGACTTAGGAAGGTGGTGCCCAGAGCCCTGGAAACACTCTCGCCAATTTTCAGGGGCGGGGAGAAAATGTGGGCACAGAACTCCTGACTCCTGCCCTTGGGAAGCTTAGGAAGAACTAAATCAGAATAAAAAAGAAAACTGGATTTTCCGTTCATGCTAGGCCTAACCTTGCTGTTCCAGCCATATAAGAAACCGCGATTCTGCCTGGGCCGGGATCCGTCCTGGCCAGGGCCGTAGCCGGTCAGAACGGCGGTGAAGTTCCTGGTGATCCCGTAGACAGTGATTTTGGGAGACTTGTTGTACCCGTGGATGATACTGACGGCGCAAGTGGGAGGCTTGAGGCCCAGAGAAGTGTGGCGCCTAATGTGCCAGCCAGGCATCAGCTGAGAAAGCAAAGTGACACCACCGTGTCTTGAAGTGGGCCTCCTGGCGTGAGTAGAACCCAAGATGAGTAAAAAATTTATTAAAAATAATTTAAAATACATTGTAAATTAAAAATAAATAGAATTTACGTTAAATTAAGAAAGAGTGTAAATTAATTTAAGGAAATCCTAAGTCGTAAAGTGAGATAGTTCAAGTAGATCTATTAAAATGGAGAAAAAGAATCACTTAAATTGAATCTATGAAAATATGTCAGTAGTTATAAATAGATGTAATAAAGAAAAATCTAAGAATGGAAAAAATGAAACGTTTTGGAACATGAGTGAATGAATGACAATAATAATGAAGGCATTAAGTGGTAGAATAATGCATTTAAAAAAATAAATTAAATTACATGAACAACAACGATAAAGATATTAAGAAAGTGTGTAAATTAAAAATTAAAATTAAAGTTAAAATAAAATAGAATTAAAATTAGCCGTGAACCAGGAAACAACAGCTGGTTATCTTCTTTGAGTTAGTGCCGCCCTCCCTGCGAATTATGATGTCCAGCTTCTCGTCGGAGCCGAAGTTCCGGCTGGGATCGTCGGCAGGGGATCCGAGGGCCTTCCTCACACTGGGACCGATCCTAAGGGGGGGAGAGTAGATGTGAGCGCAAAACTCAGCAGTCTGACCCTTGACGGGTTTGGGCATTTGAAAATCAGAATAAAAAATAAAACTCATCTTGCCATTAAACGGAGGTTTTACCCTGGAATTCCAGCCGTAGAGAAACCCCTTGTTAGGCCTGGGCTTGGTCCTGTCCTGATCGAGTCCATATCCAGTTAGAACTGCAGTGTAGTCCCTGGTGAGTCCGTAGGTGGTGACGGTAACTGAGTCCTTGTAAGGGTAAACTTTATGAACGACACACTTTGGAGGATTTAAGTACATTCCCTCGGGATTCTTGCGCTTCCAGTTGGGCCTTAAAAGGGATAAAAGCATAGATCCGTCATAGGAAGGCACAGAGCTACACCTGACGACAGTTAAGGCCAACAAAAAATTTATAAAAATTAGGATCCTCATTTTAGTCAGTAAATAAAAGTTAAATTCAAACTCATGAATTGTATTTTGGTAAAATATTAAATTAAAAATTACCAGGCATAAATTATTTATAAATAAGTAGCATATCTAGGAAGTAGCTATGGAAGTAACTTTGTGAATCTGAAAAATCCAAAGTGAAAAAAAATTATTAGATGTTGAAATTAGAGGTGATTTGAGAGGGATGAGGTGGTGTTTTAGAAAAATAGAAGGATAGATAGGTAGATAGATACATAGGTAGTTAGGGTGGAGAGGAATCAAGGGGTTTCAAGTGAGAGAAACCAAGTTTATGGAGTTTTAATGATAAAAAGATATTAAAGGAGTTAATTAATGATATATAAAAGTTTATTTAGAGAATGTGTTGGTAAATGATAAGTAAAAAGGGGAGGTGGATAGATTAAATTGGGTTCGGGGAAGCGTTGCATTTCTAACTTAAATTAATTTACTTAACTTTTAAATATTGGATGTTTTCGATTTACGCTCTTTTTAGAAATAGAATTCATCCTTCGACTTTTGAATTTTTTTAAATTTTAGAAAATCATCCTTATTGACCTTTTTTCTTGAAATCTCGTAAATAAGAAGCTCAAAACATGGTAAAACTTCCAGACTGGTGCCATCAGTACTTTAAGTACCGTTCCTACTCCGAATTCCAGCTCTTTAGCCTTACCAAATACACCAACGGCAAGTACGGACATCTTTTCAACGATTTACTCATGAAAGATCCCGGATTCACAAAAAGAATGTTCATAAACACCACCTCGGAACTTGGCCAAGGCGGCTCTAACGATAACGGAGAACAATACAGGACGATGAAGGGAGAGGAGGTGCTCAAGATGCTCTCCAAGGACGAATCCAGGAAAGACAAAGTTCACCTATTGACCGTGGTCAATGTGGGAAACAACGCATGCGGCCACGCTGGAATCTGGCACGGGGGAGTCATAAGCGCAATTTTCGACAACCTCTTCGGCCTAATGGGAAACATCGTCCTTCCCCTGGCGGCAACCAAGTCCCTCACAGTAAACTTCAAGGCCCCAGTAACGGTAGGATCAACAGTCGTGGCTCTCAGCGAACACGACCCGCAAACCTGCCAGACCACAGACAGATTCACAGTCACTGGCTCCATGTACGACGAGACCGGCAAACTGGTGGCCACCGGTTCCTCCGAATTAGTCGATGTTTCCAAGAGGTGGAGCAATCCCTCAAATTAAATAAATTTTAATTAATATAATATATTTACAGTTTGAACTTTAAATCAGTAGTTATACTCCTGCCTAAAACTCGAATAATCGTCCCTGAAGTTTCTTTTACGCTCCTGAAGAATATGTGGTATTATACTCGTACCTCCTTGGTCAGTCGCCGCTTCCGCTTCCTTAGAGGCCTCCCAAAGTCAGTTAAGGCCTCCTCAGGAATATTCTGAGATTAATAAATAGAAAAAAGCCAAGTACCTGGGAACTTCTAATGGCATCTCCAAATTCAGAACCGTAACTGCGATTGGCCCAAACAGGCCTATATTCAGCCTCCAAAGAAGGGAAATTTTTCCTAAAATTGGATATAGGTTTATTAATTAAAAATGAAAAGAGGTTAATTATGTGAGTAATATAGTAATTTATGAGAGTTATTGATACCGGTATTTCCTCAAAGGGTATTGGCGATACTCGGGCTCAACGGGGATGTGAGTCCTGGTGTGAACACGACCCTCCCTGCGATTTTCAGTAATCACCTTATGGTACGATTCAGCCATCTCCTCAATGGAAGTGTGTCTTCTAAACTTTTTACTCATCGGCTTATAGTTGATTAGATTCAAGGCAACTGTCTTTTCAGGGCCCCGGTAATCACTCGAGGGGTCCAACTCCCCCCTTGCAATCCTGGTTAAGTAGTGCTCTATGACCTCGGGGTCCTTTCTCCAATCGTCCCTAAAAGTTTTTAATTTATTTAAAGGCTAATTTAATATTATTCCTTAATTCAATTAAATTTAATTTAAACTAATTTAAATTAAATTTAATTAAAATTAAGGAATTATCTATTGATGGAATAGGTTGATTACGCTTGCATCTTGAGAATCATCCGAGCTCTGATGATTGCGGCCTCAGAAACCAGTTTTAGCATCTCATCCTCAGAATCGGAAAAATCGGGAATTCCAAAGAGGGCAAACTGATGATCTTGTGGATTATGAGACATACCTTGACTTCCTTAATTTCATTAAGTATTTCAGGTTTTCTTGTTTTCTTATACAGCTTTTCCAGTCTTGTCCATTCCCTCAGCAACTTCTTCTGATTGATGAGAGCTAAATAAACAGTTAAATGAGTTACAAATAAATATCTATTTATTAATTAACTAATTAATAATTGTATTAATAAATCTTAATAATGTAATTTATTTATTTGAAAATAACTGAAAAATAGGTAATTTATGTTACATTCTTCGGTGGTTAGGAAGTCGTCCATTGGGGGAAGGTACCCTGCGAAAATGTTAAGAGCTGAAAGCTTCCAGTCTGGGTCTGGGGAGGGGATCAAAGTAGCAGGTCTTTCTCTGTGAAGAGGCATCCACTAAATAATAATTGATTGAATATGTTGGAAATAAGATGATTACGGATATTAAGGGATCACTTAAATTACCTCAAAGACATCAAATCTTGTAACCCAGGGATATGGTAACTCAGTTGGGTTTTCAATTCTGAAATGGGATCTGAAAGCGGAGGGGAAGTGGCACACAGGAGATACTTCAGGTTGATGCCAACTTCCCCATTGTTTTCTCTCCAAATCTAAATCAGTTTCACCTAAAGAGATGGTTAGTATTCCATAAATAATACAAATACATATCAATAGTTGTGGAATTATAAATAATTATATTTATAAATATATATATATATACTTATTTATATTTGTTTATTACAATTACAATAACTAAATTGATTTAAGAGTAAATGAACTAACTCATTCTGACGTCCTGGTTTGCAATTGGAGTTATATCAAAGGAAATTGACCCTGCCCTTACTCTTTTTCTATATTGTACACCGTGATCCAAATAGTAAGGCAAGTACTCAGTCCTTTGTCTGTCCTTTCCTCCTTCTAGTTTTAAGCCCTTTCCCTCGTAATTCTGAGGGCCTCCTTCAATCACACCTAAAGTAAATTTACAAGCAAAATCAATAATTATTGTTGTTGTTTTAACAATATTAGAAAAGGTAAAGGTCCAAACAGAACGTTGGAAAGTACCTGATGGCTGATTAGGGTCTGTGGTAAGGTCAAGGTATCCCCAATCATTTTTTAGAAATCTATATGAGAAGTTGTATCCCTTCTCCGGAGTATCCACAATCGAAGATTCATATTCCCACTAAGATCGACAGTAACTCAACCAATCTTACCGGGCTGTTATTCAGAGGGTCTATTTTGAACCGGTTCATCTCAAACTCGATTCTCGAGCCTGGCGGAGCTACGTTGAACCTGTTACACATCTGTAAATTTGGAAGGAATCTAACCTTCTGAACTCATTGTATGGTTTGCGATGTGTTTTTAATAGGGGTTTTCCATTTATAAATCCATATATGGCTGTATTATGGTGACGAGCGTCATTTATATACGTACAGGGAAGATTGTCAAGAATCCTGAGGGATTCCACTCTAATATACAATTCTAGGTAAAAACATAGTATAAATGATGTTATGAAACATAACATTCATGATATTTTCATTTTTATGAATGAAAATTAAAAATTAGTTGTGTGTAAATGTGGGAAATTATTTCCTAATTATTTAATTAACTGGAATACGAATCCGTATTTTTGGCACATATCCGTAAAATCTTGTCTGTTTACTCCTCTAATTAGTTTTGATTGGTAATCCAGACAGAAGGGGAAAACTCCCAGGAGGTCATTTTCCTTAATCGTGATTTCCTTACATGTTTCAATTTCGTTTAAATTATTGTTACTGAGTAGGACCATTTTGGTCCTTGGCGGAGGGCTCAGGTTAAATGACGTTAAAATATACAAACTTCCACCGTACGAATTGAGTATCTGCAAAAACTCCTGCCAGGCGTCAAAGTACTTTTTGCGATCATTCTGAAATTTGCTTTTCATATATTCTTTAACGTTTGTGGAAACTACTTGCTTTCCGTCGTTATTTTCATAATGATAGTTTAAAATTTCTCGATCTGGCCTTATGTATCCCAGGACTCCGTCCATACAGGGCGGTTTATCGTTTGTGTAATGAAGATAGAGAGAGCCGTTATCTTCCAGTGAGTATACTAGGTACACTCCTTTGCCAAGGTTAAGTTTATTGTAGGAATCCTTCACTTTGGGTATATCTCCCTCTATTTCTTCCATGGGAGGAGGAGGTAATGCCGCCACTGCTCCACTTATATTTATTCTTTCAATTTCTCTTTTTTTTACTTTTAAGGGTTTTCTAGCTTGTAATGTTTTTCTTTCTTCTATTTTAGGCTTTACCTCCTCCGTTTCCTTCTCTTCTACCTCCACTAACCTTGTATGGGAGAACGGATCTTCTATCATTAAAACTGATTCTTCAATTTCTGTTTCCTCTTCTTCCTTTTTACTTCCCTTGCCACAGCAGTTGCAGCATATTTTATTAAATAATTCCATCTGTTATCATATTTATAATCGAATGATTGAATTACGCCGTTCGTCACAAGTACACATTTGCATTCAGGTGCAAATCAACCGAGTACCTTAAAAGAGTCCCACAGACCCCTTTTAGTAAACTTCCATGAATGCAATTAAAAAATAAGTAATGTGTAAACAGTACGAGCAAAAATTGAGAATTTTTTAAAAGTTTATCGGTCTAGAAGGCTGTAGTACAGAGTGAAGTCGTGTTTGACCACTTTTCTCCAATCTATTTAAAATTGTTAAATATTTTAAATTAAACTCACCGTCCTGGTCAAAATAAACGAAACTTCCTCTTTCGTAGGTTTCTGTTACCCTAAAGGGTTTATCATTCCTCTGGTACCACGAATAGTACTTTTTATGCAGTCTCCATGACATCCTTTTAAGCTCTCTGGCCGCCATTTGCTGTTGTAGTGTATTCTAAATGTGAATTTTTACTCATTTAAAAAACAAACTGGGAATGCGTAAAAGATAAAGAACAGTGTGTCCTCCGGCAGTTTCAGGAAGAAGGCCGGCGTAACGTACTGCGCCATCGGTTTTTGTGGAAAAAAATGCGGTGATTTCCACGGATTGAGCGGTATGTACGGCCTTCTCGGTTCTATTACACACTTGAGAGATCCTATTTCCAGCAGTGTTCTCACTTTAGACATCCCTGAATGACTCAATAAAATTTCCTTCTTTTACTCAGTTGGTAATTGGTCTTCGCTAGAGAGCTTTTCGTGTCTAAAATTTTTTAATTTATTGGTCAGTACCTCCTGGGAGTTGAGTTTTATCGTAACTTCCCGTGTTCCTACTCATCTAGGGACCAGTTGTATTTTTCGATTAAAATGCTTATTAAAACTTTTATTATTAATTGATTAGTATTTTTCTTTCCTAAAAATGTTTTATTTAGGTATTTCAACTCACTCTGTTCCCAGGGACATATGGGTATACAGCACCGGGTCGTTCTAAATTATGTTATTTCATCGCTTTTTATTTCATTACCTTAATTGTTGTAAAAAACAGCGGAATAACCAATATTAAGGCCAAAAGCAAGGCAATACAGACTCTGAACCACGATCTTAGGGGAATTACTCCTACCCTGTGACGATGTGAAATCTGATTACATCTGATGGATGTGACACGTTATCTTTCAATGTTTCCTGGAGTACTTTCTGAAAAATGTGTTTGTAAACTTGAAATTTTGGTTTCTAACACTTTCTGATGACATTGTATGAAATTTGGTATAACTCCGATGACAATCCGAGGAAGCAGATTCTAGTCTCCCTTTAGTTACATAAAATGACCAATGAGTATTTTAAGTGGCAAATTAAGGGGCATCTCAGGTAAGGTGGGTGAATATACAAAATACTTAAACTGAGGGCGGAGCCACCAACACAACAAAAAACCAAGTAAGGCACGGAATAACTAAAACAAATATTGACGCTCATAAAAAACATTAACAAAATGGAGATATTCTGTTAATATGGAGTGGGTTATTTAGGACTTTGCAACTATAATGTTGATTTTTGGGATATGCTTCTTGATGGTATCAGAGTTGTAGTAGGAAGTCTCGATCTTCTTGATAACACCTGAATGATGGATATAAACGGAAACTTATTTAGCAACTTACCAACTTTGCGGTTTGAGAGGAGCATTGCGGTCTCGATGGCGACCTTGATTGCTGTTCCCAAACCCGTTACAAAAATTTCGTCATAGGAAAGTTGATCGTTTGCTCCATTGAGTAGTTTTATACCAATGTTAGCATAAAAGTAAGAATTTTTGGAGAGTGAGACCTAATGAATTAAGTTAACGTTAATGAAATCTTCTACAGCTAAATACCCAATATTTAATTTATTATCCTTTATTTTTCTTGTTATAACTTACGATAAGTGAGTTTGGTGGCCTGGTCTCCTTGGGCTTGGCGTTTTCCTCGGCGTTCTCAACGGTCATGGTGAAAATAACACAAGTCGATTTGGTATGTTGAATTAACACTAGGAATTATGTACTGATTTGTGAAGGCTTGAAACGATAGTTGTATATTTTTTATACAATAGATTTTGTTTGGATTCCAACTGATTTGGGTGTGGGGAGTAGTTGATCATTTCCAAGTGATGCCACAAGTTCACATCATGTCCATCCGGTGTTTGAAGACATAATCTATAATTTTATTGACCCCTTGAGATTTAGTCAATTTACCAGCTCCACTTCGTTCTCATCTGCCCTGTAGAATGCTATCCGAGATTCCACGTCTTTGAGCAACTACACAATTTTCTAGACATTTTTGCCTTCTTACGTTGTAAAGTATTTCCCTTCTGTACACCGGGTCTGAAGACGCCACCTTCTCATCATAGACAACGTCATTTTCTGTTTGTGTAATTAAGTATCTTCTATTTATTACCGAGGCTTGGTTTCCCCTTAACACTGGGCTTTAGCTCCATCATCTTTTTGTATAGTCTTTCGTAATCAACAAGAGGCTGAAATAAGTGTGTGAAAAGGTACACCTCACTACCTTTGGCGATATTATGACTACTGGAGTTTTCAGCTCCAATTTCTCCTCCTTTTCCCCTGAGATTAACTTGTTAAGCTTCATTTATCCTTACCGGTCTCCAGATCCAGTTTAGACTGTTGGTCGCTCGGGTACTCTGAAAATGAGTCAACGACATCCTGTTACCTATGTTCAGGTGTATTCCCGAAGAATCGCCTTCAGATACTTCATCTTCACACAGAATTAGTGTTGCATATATACATAATAGCAAAATGTACATTTATATTTTACAAGTTAAGAATTTGTGTGTATATTACACCCTGTGGTGTGTTGGCGTAACAACTCACACAAATAGTTCCTTTTGGATTCCGAATCCCCCAATTTACTCCATTCGTGATAAGATATGGGAATTAAATCGTAATTTGACCTTGAAATTAAATACATCCTGGATAAAAGCTCAATTCGTGGGACCTTGGAGGGAGGAATCCACATACACCCTGAGTGTTCCTCCTCCAAGTTTACGAATTCCTCAGGGCCTACTGTGATAAGGGCCGTTTTTGTGTCTTTAACCAGGAAAACTTTGAATTTGCCCATGAGGAATGTCACCTGAGTGATAAATTAGTTTGGAATTTTCAAGGTAACAACATTTTAGTCAAATTTACCTCTATTTCCTTATTGAGTAGTTTCTCTATCTCCTTGATCAGTATGTAAGGGCCATCGTCATCTTTTTTGGTGGCCAATAGGCTATTTAATGCATCTAATACTGTTGTATCACACTCCTTCTCTATCTCCGTTATTCTATTTTCCAAGTTCTTTAATAAACAACCATCCTCTGGTGAATGTGTCCCTCCATTTCCTCTGCAAAATTTGACGAATGAAATCAATGATGTCACAATAAGTGTTAAAAGTTGAATGTTCTCCCTTTTGAGATTAATGTTCCCAATTTTCTCATAGGTTTCCAGTAACCAATTAACAGGTAACTTGGTGAGTAATTCCAAATATTTTATCTCATTGAAACATTCAGGAATGTCAGAAACAACCAGATTGAATAACTCGTGAGTTAATTTGGTAAATGTTCCCTTAGTGATGTATTCCAAAATCTTAGTGTTCAGGTAGTCGTTTCTCTGATAAATTTTTATTCCTTAAATTTACCTGGATATTTTTGCATTTTTTCAAGATTGACTCTTGTTTATGAGGAAATTGGGAAAGTAAATCCAGTAGTTCTGTCAACACATTATCCTCAACTCGGTCGAGGTCGATCGAGTTAACAAGTTTCTGTTATCTTGTGAATTTTGAAACTTACTTCTGGAACTCTTACCCCGATTTTATGCAAATTAATGCAAAAATGATCGAGGTCAGGCATAGTAATATCATTTTCTAAGTTTTTTTCAAAGATTTTTATGACCTTGTCATTGGTATAAGAGGCCTTGCTGAATATGAAGGAAAGAATGGCCAAGCAGTTGGCAGTGAGACCTAATTGTAAAGTTAAATTATTTGATTACCTTGCATATTTTGGTAGGATTCACACAACTTATCGAGAAGCCTTTTAGGGCAGTAGTCAAGTATCACACAGCTGGTTGAAAGGGTCCTGAGATCATCAGGGGTAGTCTGTCGGTTTGACAATGAAAAGTCTACCAAAGTGTCTAAAATAATTTGAGACCAAAATGAGTACATATGAGGGATTTGTCAGTTATTCCAACTTTTGAAAAGGAGACCATGATTCTCACAACATCAGAGGAAGATGCCTCAGCCAATCTAATTTTTAAAAGAACTGCGATTTTGGCAAACAGTTTGGATGGGTCTATCAAAGAATCGTTCGAGACCACAAATTTTGAAACTATTTCCGAAACTTCCGAAAGTTCAGTCCAGTTGTAACTTTCACTCTAAGGAAATGTGACACTCAAAACATACACATTCAAAGACTCTCTCAAGGAATTTCTCCAAAAACGGAAGGTCGTTGTTCCGTATCTGGTAGTCCAGGTACTGATAGAAGGTGTCTAGTCCCTTTAGAGTCCTCAGAACATCTTTGTAGTCAAAAGAAGGTATTGAGATCTCAGAAGATTGGATGAATGTGTCCCAAATTTTTATATCGGTGTTTGCACATTTTGAGACATCGACTGCGATTTTTCCTGAACATTATTAAAAATCAAGATTCCATTTATAAAACAATAGCTATTTATAATCTCTTTCAGAAAAATCATGCAATTTGTCAAAGGGAATATCTATATAATGAAACCAATATTTTACCGAGTCGTTTGGGTGTGATGGTTTTCATCAATTCCAGGTCATTTTTATAGTCACCTAGTGTTGAAATGTACTTAAAATTATTTTTATTAAAATATCTATATGGTAATTTTGTAGTTAAATGTTTCATTTAAAATATTATATGACCAATATTATGGTGGAAATTGTTCAATCCGATCAGTCAAAATGATCACTTATGTTCCCTTATTTTAACTTCCTCTATTTACTACATGTTATGCTTTATTTAAGAAGTGTATTTTCATATAAACTAATTAATAGAGGCTCCTTAAGGGATTCTGTATATTTTAAGAACTTTGTCAATTGGAATCAAATGGCAACTGCTTCCGATTTAAGAAAATGGGAACCTCCTACAAGGGAAAATAAATTTTTAACAGGTTTGAGAGTCAAAAACTCTCTAAATCCCTCCGAGAAGGTGGAATTTGTCCCCGAGGTAAATTTATACCAATTTAAACTTAATTTTTCACTTTTCTAGGAAGGAAGGAAGGTTAAATGGTATACTTGTGGTCCAACCGTTTACGATGTAGCCCATATGGGCCACGCCAGGACCTATATATCCTGTGATACCATAAGAAACATTATGGAGAAGTATTTTAATTATGACCTGTTTTTCGTAGAAAACATTACAGACGTTGATGATAAGATTATTCAAAGAGCTTTAAACGAGGTGTGTCTAAATATAGTAAACAATTCATAGGGGAAATCACACTCGGAAGTTTCCTCTCACTGGGAGAGAGAGTTCTGGAATGACATGCTCTCCCTCGGAGTCAGGTAAGTCCATAGTTTGACCATAAACCTACAGTTTACCAGACTGCATCACTAGAGTCAGTGATTATATGACCGAAATAGTGGATTTTATCAAGAAAATAATGGACAACGGATACGCCTACCTGTCAGACGGAAGCGTATACTTCGATATCGAAGCCTTCAGAAATAGCGGGAAACACGTATATGCCAAACTTGAGCCAACAAGTTTTAACGACTTGAACAGAATATTGGATGCTGAAGGAGCTTTGGGAGAAATATCTGCCAATAAGAAGTCACCCAGTGACTTTGCACTTTGGAAGAAATCGAAAGAAAAAGAACCATTTTGGGATAGCCCCTGGGGACCAGGAAGGCCAGGTTTGTGACTGAACTAAATTAAACCCTTAGGATGGCACATAGAATGCAGCGCAATGTCTACCTTCATTTTTGGAAATCCAGTCTTTGACATTCACTCAGGAGGAGTGGACCTCCGCTTCCCACACCATGACAACGAAATAGCTCAATCCGAGGCCCATTTTGATAGTAACCGCTGGGTAAATTATTTCTTTCATTTTGGGCATCTTCATATACATGGACTAAAGATGAGCAAAAGTCTAAAAAACTTTATCCCTATCAAAGAAATGTTAACTAAATATAACAAGAGACAGATCCGCCTTCTTTTTCTCAATTCAAGGTAATTTAAAATTTTTTATTTTTTTCCTCCAGATATGACTCCACTTTGAACTTTAATTCTGGCCCTGAGGGAATGGATGAACCCTTGGCAATTGATGAGACTTTGTTTAACTTTTTCTCACTTTTAAATTCAAAGTTGTCGAGACCCTTGATGGATCAAAAGTGGAACGAAGATGACATGAAATTGAATAAAGAATTTGAAAAACTCAAATCAAATGTATTTTAAATCTATAAGCAATCACCATTATAGGTTCATGAAGCATTTTTGGACAATTTTGACACTCCAAAAGCACTCAGCGCAATATGTAAATTTGTTTCATTGGTTAATACACATATGTCGGACCCTAAAATGTCAATTAAACACACACAGGGTCTATTGTTCAAAGATTATCTATACCGTATTCTAGGGGTGGGTTCCTTAGTCTTCATTTTTAATCAGGTTTTAAAATTGGTTGAACCAGGATGTGAATATGGTGTTGATAAAATGGCTGAAACCTCCCAAAATGAAAAGTCACTGTTGGACCAACTGGTCACCTTGCGCCAGAAGGTAACAAACAAATAACTATTTTTGATATAAATTATTAATTAATAATAAGAATTTATAAATTTTTATTTTTTTTAGACGCGTTTGTTTGCTCAAGGTTCTTTGAAGAATAACGTCACTAGTGAAAACACCAAGGAGTTGCTTAAGTTTTGTGACAACCTGAGGGACAACACTCTCCCAAGTCTCGGAGTAATTCTAGAGGACTGTGATGATGGAACTAGTGTGATTAAATATAAATCGGTGTATGTTCTTTTTTTTATTTTTTAGTCAGGAACAGGAACTGGAGAAGGCAAGAAGAGAGGAAAAGAAGAAACAAAAGGAACTCCTCGAGGTACTTTTCTCACTTATAATTTCTTTTAGAATGAAAGGCTTGAACGGCTATCAATTCCTCCTGAGGAGTTTATACATAAAACCTACCCTAACAAATTCGGGAAACTTGACCAAGACCACCTACCTCTGGAGTATTTAGACGGGACCCCAATCAGCAAGTCAGAAAGAAAATCCATGGAGAAGGTACTAAATTTTATTTAATAATGTTTTAGTTGCTTGAGAAACACAAAAGGCAGTACTCCAAGCGTTTGGAAACATCTTTGTAACATAGTAACTTAATCTACTTTATACACTTAATAAGTAATCCATATATTTAATACCTATGTATATATGATACAAACTTATATTTAAAATTATATGTATATATTTAAATGTTTAAATAAATATAATTGTAAATATATATATTGATAAAGTACAAGATATAAGGGAGTATATATACATTAATCACATGTATAATATAATACATAAATATATATAGGTATAATAAAGAATTTTAAAATATTAAAGTGTTTAAATATCAACCCTGACGAAGTAGTGAGTATATAATATCTACGTCATCCTTTGATAAATCTCCAGGTTTCCTAACCAAGATGTATTCTCTGGTCAATCTACTTTTACGTAATCTAATTTGAACAATCTTGGATAACATGAAAGGAATAATTAGGGAACAATAATAAGTAACGGTGATGGACTCACTAACAATTTTTGTAGAATCGGCCTGAATAGAAGGATCTGTCTTTCTTTTATAATCGAAAACGGCTTTAGATCCAGTAGTTGCTCTAGTGGCTAAAAACCCATAAGCAAATCCAGAAAGTGAAATAGTAATATATATCATTACAGGGGTTCTACTGATTGCTAGCCTTCCAGTAAAGGTGGAATATAATATTAGTGAATTAAGACCTATAATTGATAAAATCAAGAAGAAGAGTGGAATATCTCTAACAATGAAAAATAGATCGTTAGTGTGACTACCATGTTTGGCAAAAATAGTTTCATCAAGTGACAATGCCAAACTCCTGCCTATAAACTCAAAAGCCGTGTAAATAACAGATGATTTAAGTTTATCAGGAGTGGATAACTCCAATAGAAATGGTATGATTGAAGTGTGAAAAAAATATTTGATAGAACACAAGTGATACAATATAAACCTTGATAAATAATGTCTGATATTACTGAAACTTTTAAATTTGGTAGTAATAGCACTAATATCAGGGCTTTTAAACTGAAGATTAAAGCCAGCTTTATCTTTATAATTAAGGTATAGAATCGTAATCCAAACACAGGCAATTAAAGTAATAACCGCTTGGAAAGAATGGCAAAGAATCAAATTTAACCTTGATGCTGGAATTGTTTGATATCCCACAATGTTGTTCAAAATTCCCTGAATAACTCCAGAAATAAGTGAGAAGGCTGAACGAGAATTATTAAAAAGCACGTAAGCAGAAATCAAAAACAGTTTAGAAATGACTTGTGGAGCTAAAAATTTTAATTAAAATTAGAAACTTACATGAAAATGAGACACATGCCCTTACAGCACCAATAATGGCAAATACAACAATAAAAAGGTTACGAGCATGTCTTCCTCCTCCAAATGATCCGATCAAAATATAAAATATGTGACAAACCAAGGATCCCCAAACGGATGCCAATAAAATTATAAAATAATCAATTTCTGCTAGTAAAGTAAATGTTAGGGCAAGTATAGTCAAAGAAATGTTATGGTAAAGCATACAATCTGCTGCAAAATTTGGGCAATTAAATAGCTTTTGAGTAAGCAAACTAGTATCAGTGTTAGGATAGACAGTCATCCCAACTAGAAAGAAAACAAACTGATGAGTACCATGAATCCTCTTTCTGTCATCGTAGCTAATACCCTCGGATGATCCGGGCTTTATCATTTTCCGTATATGGGTTGAATTTGGAAACATTTTAATGTACCGTGATTTTTAAATGCGATATTTAGGGATGGGATTAAAAAATTAAATCAAATAAAAATATAATTTACAAAATTACTCATTCTGATATATCTTTTAAAATAATCTACAGGATATGCGATTTCATTAATATAAGATAAAGCTAAAATTCCTTCCCCCACCATAATAGGAATTTTAAAATATTAAAGTGTTTAAATATCAACCCTGACGAAGTAGTGAGTATATAATATCTACGTCATCCTTTGATAAATCTCCAGGTTTCCTAACCAAGATGTATTCTCTGGTCAATCTACTTTTACGTAATCTAATTTGAACAATCTTGGATAACATGAAAGGAATAATTAGGGAACAATAATAAGTAACGGTGATGGACTCACTAACAATTTTTGTAGAATCGGCCTGAATAGAAGGATCTGTCTTTCTTTTATAATCGAAAACGGCTTTAGATCCAGTAGTTGCTCTAGTGGCTAAAAACCCATAAGCAAATCCAGAAAGTGAAATAGTAATATATATCATTACAGGGGTTCTACTGATTGCTAGCCTTCCAGTAAAGGTGGAATATAATATTAGTGAATTAAGACCTATAATTGATAAAATCAAGAAGAAGAGTGGAATATCTCTAACAATGAAAAATAGATCGTTAGTGTGACTACCATGTTTGGCAAAAATAGTTTCATCAAGTGACAATGCCAAACTCCTGCCTATAAACTCAAAAGCCGTGTAAATAACAGATGATTTAAGTTTATCAGGAGTGGATAACTCCAATAGAAATGGTATGATTGAAGTGTGAAAAAAATATTTGATAGAACACAAGTGATACAATATAAACCTTGATAAATAATGTCTGATATTACTGAAACTTTTAAATTTGGTAGTAATAGCACTAATATCAGGGCTTTTAAACTGAAGATTAAAGCCAGCTTTATCTTTATAATTAAGGTATAGAATCGTAATCCAAACACAGGCAATTAAAGTAATAACCGCTTGGAAAGAATGGCAAAGAATCAAATTTAACCTTGATGCTGGAATTGTTTGATATCCCACAATGTTGTTCAAAATTCCCTGAATAACTCCAGAAATAAGTGAGAAGGCTGAACGAGAATTATTAAAAAGCACGTAAGCAGAAATCAAAAACAGTTTAGAAATGACTTGTGGAGCTAAAAATTTTAATTAAAATTAGAAACTTACATGAAAATGAGACACATGCCCTTACAGCACCAATAATGGCAAATACAACAATAAAAAGGTTACGAGCATGTCTTCCTCCTCCAAATGATCCGATCAAAATATAAAATATGTGACAAACCAAGGATCCCCAAACGGATGCCAATAAAATTATAAAATAATCAATTTCTGCTAGTAAAGTAAATGTTAGGGCAAGTATAGTCAAAGAAATGTTATGGTAAAGCATACAATCTGCTGCAAAATTTGGGCAATTAAATAGCTTTTGAGTAAGCAAACTAGTATCAGTGTTAGGATAGACAGTCATCCCAACTAGAAAGAAAACAAACTGATGAGTACCATGAATCCTCTTTCTGTCATCGTAGCTAATACCCTCGGATGATCCGGGCTTTATCATTTTCCGTATATGGGTTGAATTTGGAAACATTTTAATGTACCGTGATTTTTAAATGCGATATTTAGGGATGGGATTAAAAAATTAAATCAAATAAAAATATAATTTACAAAATTACTCATTCTGATATATCTTTTAAAATAATTTACAGGATATGCGATTTCATTAATATAAGATAAAGTTAAAATTCCTTCCCCATTACATAATAAATTTAGATTTCTGATATTCACATAATCCTTTTAAACACATATCCTCATAAATTGATAATACGATAGATCTTTTTGATTTCTTTAAGAATCCTTCTTCATTGTCTTTATTAGAACCTTTTTTTATGAGATTTTTTACACATTTAATTAACATGTTCTTCAACATTGCTATACATGTAATCATTTTCATATAAATCAACATTTATCTATATAATTAGTTATTTTATTTCAGTAATATTTATCAATAACTTCAAATTTACTCGAATTATATTTACATTCATTTGGAATATAAACTGATTTCTATGAATTCTGCAGGTCTAACTATTTGAACTATGAACATGGAGCTCATTTTGATATATAAACTCCATAAATTATCAAAATATCTGAAAAGTATTTTAATAATGTTGAGAATAAATTGTAGATAGAAATAATTTTATATAATTTTATTGAAAATGCCCATTTTGTAATATTTAGAATAGAAATATATATATCTAGAGTAAGATAAATAGTAAAACCTCAAAAGTCTATAAATTTCCAAAAATAAGGAAAATTTTAGGAGGTAAGGTAAATGACCGTGTTGAAAATGTGAGAATTCCAGGAATTTACAAAATAAGTTCTTGTAAACCATGTTTATTGTAATCATACTAAGTAATATCTTATTAGAGGAGTGGTGAATGGAAATTAATCAAGTTAAAATGTAGACACACAAAGGTGTTATACACACATGTAACGAAGACTAGGATAATTTGAAGAAATAGTATGTAATGAGAATAAAAGGTTGGTTTGAAGATAAGAAAAGGAATTCGAGGAGTATATGAATACTTATTCACATAATTTTACAGTGTCTAAATACCCACCGAAAGTTCCCCCATTTATACACAGGACCTATCCCCTCCTTATCACTTTTCTCTTACCTACTATTTTAGGTTTTAGATATATTCATATTCTTTTTAATAAATGAAGGACGTACTGACTCTTCTGTCTTTGCTCGCAGTAGCTGTATCATCAGCTCCACTGGTATTTGATTCACACCTCCTGGAACACGGTGATGTAAATGGCAGGCTTTCAGTTCTGCACCACGTATCATTCCTGGATGGAGAGAAAGCAGGAGTGTCTGTTGGAGCTGCTGCAGATAGACTGCGCTTTGTTCTTTTGGTTCCAAAATTATTCAAACTCGATGAACTGGAAGACGGATTTGGATCACAAGCCCTTGGACACACCCTGAAGCACCACGAGTTCTTGGATTTGGAAGATGGTGTTCACTTGGTGGATTTGGCAGGTCTTTCTGACTGCAAATTATGGCATGGTGTTCTTTTGAAATTGTGGAATGGCTCAGATGTTGTATTCAGAGCTTTGGCTGGACTTAAAAAGGATGACGTTTTCGGTCTTCACCACTTCTCAGATGTGGTTGGATTGGCAGACTTCGTTAAGAACCACGTAAAACTTGCTCTTCTAAAGGGACTTTTGGCTAAGGGAGTTGCAGCTCACGTCCTTACTCACCAATTACACCTTCTTGTTGGTCACCTTCTTTAAAGTGAGAACCCTGTAAGGTTTTTACAATAAAATGTTCCATTACAATGTTTGTTAGACAAACGATAACCGGTTGTGATACTCACAATTTTGTAATGTGATACTAAATAAAATACATAATAATTATTCTCCCCGTCTATAATTCATGTAACAATTTTCTTTTTTCTTATCAAATATAAATATTAATGTGTTATTTACTATTGTTTAAATTTCTTCCTTCTGTAAACCCATTTATTTGAATATAGATTTGAGTCATTACAATATACATTTTAAATAAAAAAATTATTGATAAATTATATTCAATAATGAAATAAATAAAATAAGATAAAATAACTAATAATGATAATGTACTAATAAGTATATTTATAAAATAAAAATATATTTTTAAAATTTAATTATAAATTTGATATTTAAATATATATAATTGATTTATAATTTAAACATAAAAAAAATATTATTTATATATATAATGATAATATGATAATTTATACATATATAATAATAAACATAATATAACAATTTATAATTAAATAATTTATAAAATATATAAGAATATTGTAATAAATCAATGTTAAATATTTAATTTTTTAATAATAAAAATTAATATTGCAAAATAATTATAAAAAATATATATAATATACAATGTGTTATATTTATATAACAATTAAAATATTTAAATAAAATAATAATTAATGAAAATAAATAAAATTAATTAATATTAATATTATATATATATATATATTAATTTATAAAAAAATATATTATACTAAAAAACATATGTATTTATCAAAATTATTTTAATTATATGTTAAATATATACTGATTAATAAAATAAATTATCATAACAACTTTATATATATATAATAATTTTTTGAATTATAAAAAATTATAATTTATAAAAAATAAATATATATTTAATAATGATTATTTAAATTTGAATATATTTTAATATATAATAAATATGAATTATATTTTAATATGTATATAAATACTTACAATATAACATAATATTAATATATAAAATTATATTTTTATATTTATATATATTTATATTATCTTAATTTAATTATCATTATAAAAATTAATTTTTTAAAATTATATATTATAGTTACAGATATTTCATAATTGATTAATAAATATTATTATATGTTGTTTATCAAATAATTAACACATAATACAAATTAAAATCATATTTATTATAAACAAATTTATTTTATAATATTAAAATTTTATTTTTTATATATTTTTTTATATAAAATTTACAAATGAATTAATACTTTATTATATATATAATAAATTTATTTTGTCATCTTTTTTCACTTAATTATTTTAATTTTTAATATTAATTATAATAATTTTGTGTTTATTTTTTAAATATATTCATATATCATAATCAATATAAATACACATTATTGTATATTTTATAATTAATAATTATATATTATATTATATTTATATATAATTTTTGTTTTATTTTTTTTCAAAATAATTTTTTTAATATTATATATTTATATTACATTTCATAAATTTTTTTTAATATTATTTATATATATATTATAATTATTATTTAAAACATTTTAATTGATTATATATTATTAATTATAATAAATTTTTATTTATTTCTATATATAAATATATTTGTTTTTTTTTATAAAATTGTATAATTTATATTCAATCATAAACTAAAAATTTATTTAATTTTTTATCATTTGTAATTATCAAAATTTTTTATTTCATTTTATTTCAAATTTTATTTCATATATATATGTGTCTGATATGGTTTAATTTCGGAAAAGTTAAAAGTATTTATAATTAGAAAATATAGAAAATTTAAATTAAATAAAGAAATATTATTAAATGATAATTCTTTTTCACAAAATTATTATATAGTCTAAATAGGGAAGTATAATAAAAGGAAAGGAAAAAGTAATAGTCAAAGGGAGGATAATCTAAATAAAGAACAATATGGAAGGTTAACATTAAAAAATGTAGATAAATCTACATTGATGAAGGTTACACATGTAATGATGTTAGAATATATAGATCTATTAAAAAATAAAAAATATGATAATTGAAGTACAAAATGTGGAATTAAGGATAAAAATAAATGAGTATATTAGAATGTGTAAAAGTGTTGGGTAAAAATAAAGTAAATAAAAATAATTGTAAACTTAAGAATTGTAATATTTCACAATTTAGGAAATAAATATTCAGTATTTTTTGTTTAAGATTAAAAATTGTTGAATAATGGCTAAATCGAGGTGTACTTACACCCCATCAGTAGTATCCCGAACCTTAGATCCCAGATATAATCAAGTAATACTGAACAATTTTAATATTTTAAGAATCAATCGGGGATTTAAATCGGGATTCTTAAAGTTAAATAAACAGTTACAATAAAATAACAAATCTATAAGTCCTGTAAAATATATAGATCTAAAAATAATAGTAATATAGACAATAAAATGGAAAAAAAACCATCCAAAGCATTGTTATCTGGAGCAGCTATAGGAGCTCTGGGAGCTCTAAGTTTTGGATTGACTGTTGCAGCTCTTAATACAACTAAGGAATTTATGATTGTAGACATGGGATGGTGTACTGGAGAATCAAAGATCTATGATTGTGTCAGATCACAGAACTTTGCTGGGTTATGTAATGGTTCGACATTTATAGGAGCAGCTTTCGGGTCTTTGCTTATCA